>JAQIXO010001019.1:0-14309 GCA_034700305.1 Protaphorura armata
ACTACAAAGCAGTCGAAGCTACAGTGAACACCCACAGAGCCGGGGAGCAGCGTCTGAACAGCAGTGCACAACTATAGATAGAGTGCAAGTCTATAGTACATTCAAGTCAGAGTACCGGACCACGCGTTTCACGTGGAGAACTATTAGCCCAACCAGTTAAGGTAAGACAGAACGTTCATCTCAGCCAAGCTACGGCCCACTCAACCAATGGGTAAAGGTGTGGAGCGTAGAGATGAGTATTTCTGTTAGTAGAGAGGTCTGTCTCGCTGAACTTTAATGAGAAAATAGTACACCTGACGAACTATGTTATTCGTTCGAACATAAAATGAGAAAATAAAAAAGTGGAGGATATCAGTTTCGTTGAGAGTGTGGGGATAAGGCTGATTCTATCAAGCTGATATCCAGAGCACACTTCTAGGATGTTGTTCAAGCTCTCAATATCACCAAAGAATCTACAATGAGTGTCTACTACGGAACCTAATTTGTGACATTTGTGTGTGTTGAATAGTACGGGACAACCAAGTCAGTTTTGGGCTACGTATGACGCAATGTGTGGAGGGAATTTGTTCAAAATGTAGGGATCCCCAATTACATCTTATTTCTTAAGATCCCCATAGTGAGGCATAGTCGTAGAATATCTAGCAGAGATAAGCATCTTGGCAAGCATATCCTGTTCAAGATTACGAACATCTAAACCTAAGCAGACAAAATAACGAGGGGAGTTAATTGGGAGTGACAGGGCACTTATAGAATGCCTGATTGTGGTATATGCAGCACCATCTACCACTCGACCTACATCAACGTGCATGTGAAAGTTAGACCATGCAGCTATAACATAGAACCCGCATGAATTCAAACCAATTCATTGATTCTCTGTTTTCCTCCCAAGTCGGTTGTACATATGATTTTGGTTGTAATATCATTTAACAATTAATAAATAATCAAGTGTAATTATTTATCGTAGCGTTTTACTTTTCATCCACAAGTTCATACACTACACTGATGTAGCCGCTCGACTACATCACCGTGGTTTAAACCACAGCTTTCACATGGATAAAGGGGTTGTTGATTTCACTATTGAGTTGAAGTGTTTGTTCAGGAGACTTATGTCCATGGTTTACGATCGTCCTACTACGTGGAATACGGCGCCCTGGACAGCAAGGCCTTTCCTTAGATAGGTCTCGGCAATTTTTGCAAGGTCACTCCTAAGTAAACATAAGCTTGGTCTCACCACTATTGTCACTATTTTAGTACATTAGTATTCTTGCAGGGTAAAATTGGCAGTTTTCATTAGATAAATTATACACCAGTAATTGATTCTACAAGCTATAAAATGAGTGAGAAATCTTGGATTATGTCATTTATTTGAGTCTATAAATTGTGAGTGAGGCTTTGTCAGTAACAAACATTGTAATACTTGGGGTGTACTTGGTTGGATCATACGATAATTTTCATACTGCATGCGCAGTAGTGTGCATAAAAATTTGCGTATTTGCTGTATATTCGTATATATCCATGCAAATGACTCGGTGAGTCTTAGTTTATTTTATATCAGTCAGTGAACCATAGCACAGCATACCAAGCATTTCATCACAAAGTGACGGTCGTAGAATTTGAGTATTTGCGAATTTTATTCATATCTATGTACACAATTAACTCGCGTCTTCTAGTTTATCAGGCAGTGAACCATAGCATAACATAACCAAGCATTACGTCACAACGGTCAGAGTCATAGAACTCACATTGTTTGTTTTGTTGATTATTTAATTCTAAATAAAATGAGAGATTCTGCCAGTTCGTCGTCCAATCGTACTCGTTCCAAAAAGTTACACGTTCATCAGTTTAATGAGATTAAATCACAAGAGGAACGCCGGTCAAGTGACACTTCAATAAATGAACGAGATTCATCAACTGAGGGAAACAATTATTTTAATGGAACCTTTCGTGGTAGCGGTATTTGTTAACTTAATTTTACTGTAGGCCTAGATCCGGCTGGAATACCTTACTTTACTCCGATTGAACAGAGATCGGATGAAGGGGACGCCAAATTGGTCCACATCATCCATACGGATATGGGATACAAGAACCCAAAACCATGGAGTGATACATGAAAGCATTGGATTGGGTACGGTACTCAAGTCAGGCCACGTCGATTTTTATCCAAATGGGGGAAGGGACCAGCCTTCGCTTCTAATTAATATATTAATTATATTGTTCCTAGTGATTACCTCCAGTTCATTTAAATTGAGGTAAAATGTATTCAATATTATTGTCCAATGTGTAATCCAGACATTGTGCCTTAAATACAACTGATGCAAAAGTACTAAATATGTTTATTGGCGAGACCAAATATATGTACCCTTTATTAATGTATACACATTATTCGTGAAGAGCTTACCATCAATGCATACCGTTGCTTAAGCCGTAGCCCACTGCATACACACGAGAACACGGTCCTCAGTAGCGCATCTAGTCACCAGTTCGAATTCCATATCTCTACACACCAAAGAGATAAGTCAGAAGAGAAATACGCGAAAGAAGGATTCTGGAAGCATGATGTTCCTTGACCAATTATGGGGTTGCAATGAGAATGTGAGTCTTTCCCAAAAACCCGTTCGGTTACAGATTCCCTTCTGAGAGAGGGGGTTACCATTCGCTCTCAGCTGTCACCAATACAACACGTAAACGACGAGACAGGACAACAGTTTACATAACCCTGTTACAATAAATTCAAACCAGTATCGAGCGATACGCGCGGTGAACTAAAACGCGCACGGTAGCAGAACGTTCGTCTCGGGTTTCTTCGGACAGACACTTCTAGGTCACATGATCTTCGTGGCAAGACAGGATCCCAATGTCATTTTCCTCGGATGAAATGTATATAACTTTTATCACATTTTGTAAATGTCCTTACGATGTTGTTCAACATGCTTCAATAGGCGGGTGCCAGTGTGCCAGCGGCATGCCCTTTGCCGTGTGGGTTTTTAGTACGGAAATTACATGGTGACTTCCCGTAAGTTTGCATTGATATTGATTCTATACTCATGATAATCACTTACTCCACTAAACTGCAACATTTTCCACTGAAGCAACTATATGTTTTCGGTTCCATTTGTCTGATTTAAGCATGATAAGACAAATAATAAGAGCAGTTAAGTACCTAATATTTTGTATTTCAGCAAATTCGTTGAAGATTTGAATTTAATTCAAGATATCAAGAATAAATTTGATATTGCTAGCACATCAAATAAAGGGATATTCTCTCGTAATATGTTGAAAAATGATTGTCTCATCCTGTATTCCTGTGATCCCACGTATCGTACAATCCCAGAGTTGGGGGTAAGGTCAAGAAAAAGCCCAACTATTTTGAAAGAGTTTATATTAAATAAGAAGTCAATTCGATCTCCAAAGTCAAAGTTAAGGCGAAAGTCGGGGCATACTTTGAACCCAGAGATGAGAACAAAAGCGAAGTCAGCGGCAAAACCGAAGTTAGAGCTGAAGCTGAGGTCATAGCAGAAGTCAGTGCCGATCTCCCATCCCTTCGAAGAATTCGAAGGGATATATACCTCCCGAATCAACCTCCCAGGGGCCATGCCTTGAAAATCGTCGCTACGGCTCTGATTGCCAGATCACATGAAATTATAAACGATTAGGGTGTTTTTGTGTCAAGACAAATGAGTAAAAACAGTGTCATTCTAATTAATATTCGATTTGCTGATTGGTTAATTTTAGAATTTGTGAGTACGAATTTGATGGAACATCAATTTCTTGAGTTTATTCGTGTGATGGCACCGACGGATAACAGAATGATAAAATTAGTTCCGGTGCAATTAATTCTGTTGCACCGGGGGTGCCCTTTCCATCTCAGACCAAGCACTAGCACTATTGCTAGCTAGCACCAGCTAATACCGAAGTATCAGATAATCAAAACTCAACAGGAAAATTTTAAGAAAGTATAGGAGGATAATCAAACGAATGAAACAATTGTAGACGTTTCTAATGATAACGATGTTGATTACGATCCTCATGTTTACGATCAGAATGATACTGCAAGCATGTGTCCACCAACTGCAGTCCCTGACGATTTTCCAAAACCAATTCATTCACCGTTTTGCACAAATTGGGATGAAGTGTGATCGTTATGGTAACCCAGAATGTTCATTTGAGTCTGTTAAATCTCATGTTGAGATTAAAATTTGTAATCGTGAAAGGGCGTTCTTATATTGAATTGAAAAATAATAATAATATCATTTATAAATATCATTTAGTAGTAGTAGTTTAATTAGAGTTTCTCTAAATGTAATAATAATAGTAGCAATATCTTTCGGTATGACGTATGACTCATATTTCGGCTACAAAAGGAGTTGCCCATCTTTTGAAGACAAATGTGACTGCCTGACTGATTACCCTTGCAACCTCCAAAAACCGTTTGCTGTTCCACCAGATATGCTACTATTATTCTACTCTACTCTTTCTATTCAAAATGCTAGTTAGACGAGAGAAAATAAAGAGGAAAACGCTAAACACAAAAATTGATGAATATAAACTAAAGCTGTGAGTCTGGGCCAACGCCATAATAACGAGGAAAGTGGAAAACGGCGCAGGGAAGTGTGGAGTATTAATATTTAACAGTTTTCCAAAACAACTTTGGCTACGATTTAGCAGGTATGCTCTAATGTTCAATTCACTACAATTTTATTTTTGATTCTTTGTATGTCTTCTGATACAAAGAACTGCTGCCGAAGCTGACTGGGGCACAGCCTGGTAGCGATGATGCTGATGATGAGCAATGTTATCATCACAATATGACAAGCTCAAGAACTCGTGGAATTTGGGACAATATTTTTGCGGAAACTCTTTCCTGGTACGATATGTTTTAGGTTTATAAAAACGTAATAAAATTATATTAGCGTAATCCTTTTCCTTTTTAAAATATATACTTTTTTACCAAGTTTATTCTCCTCCGATTTCGGATAGTTTACATGCCAGCGCCATCCAACCGAGTGCGTGGTGGAATGGTGAACTAATGACACGAGAGTAGTACATTTCAAAATTTCAAGAATCTTGTCTCAGCTTGTCCTACGGACTATTTACACAGGGGGGCGATTGACCCGTGGGTAAATCTTGTCTCAACTTGCTTTATGGGATATTTCAACAGGGTGGCGGTTGACCGGGGTGTGAGCTCGGGATTCTCTCAGTAATGATCTGAGGCCATCATCATACTCCCTACTATATCGGAGGACGATGATGACAGTCGACGGGATAGCAGGAATTCTATCTTCCACAAAACTAAGTGCACAATCCATCATATCAAAAGTATTAAGAAGACATCAGTGTTTGATATTGAAGCTATGGAATTGTATAAAGAATGAACGGTCAACCTGGGGAGATGGGCCGATTCCATTTTTCTATTTACCCTTGCTGCCACTTTCATTACAAATTGGTCAAAATGGACTGCAAGAATTTTGGATCGCAGTGTATTCATCATCCGCCATAAACCCCCCGAAAAGTAAAAATATCAAGAATCTGACACTATAGACGGCACAGCAGAATGCATAACACGACAGATGAGAAATGAAATTGTTACTCTCGCTGTACTCTAAATCGGAAAGATTTAAGCAAATGCACTGACAACTATCGCCATTGCCAAAGTCGTGGTCAAGCATGATTATGATACATCACCAGGCTGAAGAACATAGCGGAATGATGAGGGGCTGCTGCCAATACCATACAGATTTAGTACAAATTGCCCCAGAAATCTTCGAAAGAGAGGTTTGGACGTTGTGACTTTTTGTCCCGATATTCATATTATTCGCTGAAACAAAATTGAAAAAACGGGAGAACTTGTGCAATAAAAATTTAAATCAAAATGTTTGAATTACCGTGACAACCAAAGAAACTTGGTTGACAAGAAAAAGTGTTTCTTGTGTTCAAAATCCATTCAAAAAACATGCAAAGGATTTTCATCTTGGAGTTGGGAAAGTTCATTCGTTCTTTGTGAAATTCTGGGAGTCCCACACTGGCAGAAGATTTTGATTGAGGAGAAGAATCAAAATTTAAAAATCAACGAGTTATTCTATTTATTCAAGTGCTTATGGAGAATTATGACGATAAAAAACGATATGAAAGATTTAATAAGACCAGATGAATTAATTGGTGAACAAAATCGCCTAATTAGACAGGATTGAAGAGACAGTCAGTGGAAAAATGGATATCATTCCGCGACGGATTGGCATCCAACGGTGAAGGACAACATCGTGTTGGGTAGGGAAATATCAACTATTAATATTTCTGTCTTATTCTCGTATCAATAATTTACAAAGACAAGGATCAACTTTTCTCCATGTAAAATGAGTTAGAACTTAGAACATCAAAAAGATTCTACACCAGAAAAGGGTGAAGTTAAAAGCGAAACCAAAAATATTGTGAATTTAAGAACCAGCATTTCTACATTTCGTTCGGAGTGTCATCAGTTCGGATTCATACATATTAAATTTGGTGAGGTATGTTAGGTTTAAGAACCTAAAAACGAGATTATAGACACTTCACAGGAAACAGGAATACCTGCCAATATCTCCGTAACTTTGTTCGGGACTCATTGACTCATTTGGCTTTTGTTATAACTTTAGGTTATTTCTTGATTTTTGTTCTAACTTCTTTCATTTACTTTTTACCGACGCTGACTTTAATGACACTTTCACGAAACACGAATGGATGTGTATATCAAAAGTTGTACTACATAGCATACGTTTAGGGTACTCAAGGAGGCAGAATACATGAAGTTACTCATTACAATTATGTAATGTAGTTATTTTCCAACTACGCATGTATTTTATACTAAAATACAAAATGTAATTTGTAATTGCAATTGAATTACAATGCAAAGTACGCCGACTTTTTTAACCGTGTTTCTCGACCGCCAGCGCAAGGGTGTTTGTTGGCAAGGTCACGGTGAATTTCTCTTTTTGAAATGAAAAATTAAGTTAATAAATTAAATAATACAAATTTAAACAAGTTACCCTTGCCGCTACCGCCGCCGCAGGTTCAGCCGTGCGCGTGTGCGGATGACAATGTTATCTCTGAATATCTGTATAATCTGAGTACCTGCAATCCGTCTATGCTATGGGAGGGGGTTACGTTGCCCTTGTCGCAACCCTATGCATTGGACTAGAGACTTCGGCTGATCATCGCTGGCCTCCAAACGGAGGTATGCTGTGGGGGAGAATGGAACATTTTCAAGTAAGGTAAAAATCTGAATTTCAATTATGTTTTTCACATGCGTGATTAATTTGTTGAGAATGAATACAATAAAATGACTATTATAGATGCCTGGTCCAGGTAGGAGCTGGCGATCGAGATCGATTCTATGGCTTCAAATAACGTTACGTGATTCCTCCTCATCTATACCAACACACTTAAAGGATAAAGGTTTGATTGTAAAACATAATTGACTTAACTCCAGTCTAATGACATTTGGACGAATCCATCGAGAGAATATTGTCGTGAGTAGACCCAATGTTAAATATTGTTAAGGTTAATTTTGATACACTTCGACGTAGTCGTAAGTGTATCATTTGGGATTAGTTCAATAGTGTTTTGTGAACTTCACATCTGGTCTGTGGTGTTCATATGTAGTGTGGTCGAACGACTTGACCGAAATAATTGGACCGTGAGCGACCGACTCGGCCGACATGACAACCGGCGTATCAGGTTTTAGTTTTAGTTTTAGGTACTCGAGTGTAAAGGAGAAAAGTAGGAAAGTGTAGTGTTGTACGTAGACTTCAGAACCTCCAATCCCAGGATATGGGAAATTGATATTAGACCATGTGTATAACATTTGTAACTACGAAGAGGTTACGTGTTCAACTTGTCACAAATACATTCTCAAGTTAACAATACATCTTAATTCAGCCCACACAGACCCATCCGACTCCGCCGAAGAAGAAAGTAAACAATGTGACTTAAATCAAAGAGAACGTGACACAGACGAGGTCAGGCGGAGAAGATCCTCCCGTAATTTAAAATATAGTGGAAAGGTCATTAATCATTCAGTAAATAAAACTGACAGTGTCAAAAACTCTTATCCCTCTGAAGATCGTTCGTCACACATAATTGACAGTGATAACATTGGTATTAAATACGGTCTGCGAGGACAGAGTGGTCGAAGACCCTGCAAACTGTGACATTTCTGTTGGTACAAATTGTAATTCTGAGAATACATCTACAGAAAATTACCAAGCCCCTGGCGATTCTCCCCCAGATTCTTCTAACAACACGAGAACATGTGACTTAAAGATTGGAAAACGTAGAACACGAATGATGAAGGGTGGGAAAGGTTTAGAATACACGATTAGAAAACCAGAAGAGAAAACAGACTGAAAACGAGGCCGTAACAGGTAACAGGTTCGAGAAGAAACCTGATACAATATCTAATGCATGTAGCATCATGCTAGTTTGGAGAGTTGAGTGTAGTTCAGGAAATGACTAGAATAAGTTCGGTACTTCTCACTAGACATTAGCCAAGACAAGAGGTGTAAAATATACGGTAGTGAAAAATCTTGTTCTCGTAATTGAAAATTTGTGAGTTTAACTGATTTATACACAGAAAAGAGATAATTAGTGGAATTCTCGTCGTGGTTGTTCTAGAGCACTCATTGAGTAGGAACAGGGAATTTTCTAGCATTGAGCAGTAGTCAGTTTAATCAGTAACTCAGCGAAGTCAGAAGTCAGACACATTAGTCAGACATTTAAATTCACAGTTACTCTCACAATTAAATTCGACATATAGTGAACGAGAGGTTCTGTCAGGTTGAGGAATCTATCTCGTTCAAACTTGTTAGACACACAAAACCACGCTGTTTTTATCATGATAGGGCTTTGGACACCCAGCAGGAATTAATCAGTGACCGTGTTTAACATTTCATTTGGTGATCCCGACTATACCCTTATAGACCCTTATAAATAAATTGGAAAAATTGGAAGACCTAATGCCACGTGTCCTGGCTTACGATCATGAGATTCTTGAAAATATGATTGACGCAAAATGTAGAGAAGAAGTAGAAGAAGAGTCTCTGTCCGCCGAGGAGTATGAAGACAAGGTTCGTGTCGCAAAACGAATAATTAATGATAATATCTTACATTCTGAAGAGGGTAGTCAGAGACGTAGCAGTCCAGCTAACAGTGAATACAGTGCAGCTGTGTCAAACACCGGTTGTAAGAAAAAATTCAAACTCCCGAAGAATGAACTCAAGAAATTCGTTGGTGAATTGACAGAATGGCTCGGCTGTGGGCTCAATTCAAAAAGATCGACGAAGACGTGGAATTGCACCCAACAGATAACTTCCAGTATTTAATACAAAGTTTCTTCGCCAAACTGCTAGACAAATACTCGTGGTCATTTTACAACAGATAATAAATCATTTAATTGTAATATTGTAACATTGTGAAATTTGATGGAACTTTTGTTGAGTCAAATAAATTCTTGATTGATTGATTCATCTGCCTTAGGATTAGCCTTTTGTGCATACGAAGTAGAGCCAAGCGCTCTATGTTACTGTAAACTTGAGTGCTGTTTCTTCTCCCTCCTTATCCAGGCAATTAACGGTGCGTACATTTTATACCGCCTGATTTAAGGAAAATTACTTATGGACATACGGTTGCAGTGGTAGTGGTACTTTTCTTATTTTTACTGTTTTGGAGCTATCTCAGTGCCGGGTTCATAATAACAGTACATCCACGGACATAGTGAGCTTCTCGACTAAAATTACGACCGTTACATTCCAATTCATGTGGATAACATCTAGTTTCTTTTATCTTGCATTCATCGGATATTATTTTTGTCCATACGATCACTTGGACTAGAAATCCAAATGGAAGCTCCTTGGTGGTTTAAGAAAACTTTAAAGTGTTCTCAGTGTGTGGTTTCAGCTCCAATCGAAGAACTAATAGACATAGAACCGAAAGCAACGATAAATTATTGGGAACGCCTGCTTAAAAAATATCCTAGTTTTACACTACCGTGGATCTGTTTGACTCGTTCCAGTGACTATGGTTATCCTACTGGTCCTAATAGTTCTAGACGTCAAATAGCGGTCATACTCCCGTGGCGTAACTGACCTACCCTGATTCGTCTCAAATTCCCCCGGGTACTCTACTTTGTTCTGAGCCAGTTCGGAGAAAACACTCATTGGCGTCATCAGGCCAAACTCCACCGGATGCATAGGCGCCAGTCAGAAAATCTCGAGTCTCATTTCATGAGAAATAAAAATATTGTTTTCTGATTTTACGACTTGTGCTGACATCGTCACACTTACAAAGTCGTAGCTAGGGCTAGGAAAAAATAAAATTCTATCCGAAGATACAATATTAGGATTTTAACAATTAGGATATAAAAAATGGAGATATACATTTACATAGGAAAAATCTTGACGTAGGATTCTTACAACTAGTGCAGTTTGTGAAAGTAAAATCTGGGACATAGAATTAAAAATATAATCAAAAGGCAGAATCTCAACTTGTCCCAAAAGGACAGGACCGAAAATGAGTACACACGGTCGGCTCGGGAAGCTGACGTATTTTAAAAATTACCCGAATTTTTTGTGAACCAGTTTAGCAGTATACGTTCATGGTTAACGTACCGCTGGCCACTACCTCTGCACGTAAATATTAGGAAATTAATTTTTTTGGGATGTCTAAATAGGCGGTGAAGATAGTAAATGAAAGAGAAAAGTTGGTCTTATGTTTATCAATGAGTGAGTATGAGTCGCGCCCATGGTTCCGTACGCTCACCCAAAGCAACATGTGTAGCATTGGACCAACTCGCGAAAGCTCTGCATAAAATTGGAATTTGGGTGAATTCTAATGAACTTTTTATTGTAATTTTTCATGCCTGGACACTACGCAACCTGGACGGTAGATTGGCGTCACCGGACTGGGAGTTTGGAGATCCATCATCAAACACCTCATCCCTATGCCCTGACATTGTGAAACGTGTTTCCCGTCCGAGTCATACCCTAGAAAACCGCCCAGTGAAAGTGTTAAATTTTCCATGTAACCTGATTCATTGGTTTGGAAATATGTAAAAAAGATATTGGTTTAAAAATTTTGTGTGACGTTATTTGGAAAATGTATTAAGTAATTTTTGTGTATAATGTCGCAGTACGGTTTGATAAGGATAAGACCTGAGTTGAGATATACGCAAAGTTACACGTTCGTGCCCAATAATAAAAATCTCAAAAATTAATTGAGTAAAACTCGTGTCGTTTACGAGGTGAGTAAAATTAGTATAATAATTTAATTGTTAACTAAAGATGGAACGAATAATGATATTCCGGCAACCGAATAACGAACTTTTGGTGTCGGCCAATGGTTGAATGTCATATAGAATGTCAAAATCATATAGAATAAAAATATGAGAAGTAACTCAATGATAACCGGCAGGTGAGGGTTGAGGTTTTACCGAAAGGTTTCCAATTCCAGGTTTCCGTTGCTTTCTCTATGAGAAAGCAAAATACTTTCCTTTTTAATTAATGTGTAACGCTCGCCGCGTGGTTTTTTTGTGTGCAATGTTCAGCATATTAGGAAGCCTCAGAGAGAAATTCCACTCCCGTGCAATACCAACCACTCCTACCAAAAGTTGATGTTGATGATACAAAAGAGACATCAGAGGAGAAGAATAGTGTCGTTGGATAAATGAACACTAGCTCTTTAAGAAATAAATCATATCTAAATCCCACCGGTATAACCGTACCTGAATGCCAGTCAGTGATTCCTCTAGAAATAAGGTATATTTTTAAATCATGGTCAGTATTTTTATTTTATAAAGATTTCAAATGGATGCCGTGTAAAAATTCAATTTCTTCCTATTAACTAAGGGGTTTCATTGTCAGGAATTCATAGAAAACAAGAAATATTTAATAGTTTAATAATAATAAATCTTAATTATTTCTGTATAAGTGTGTTTGTACAATAAAGTTATTGAGAAGCATACTTTATTCAAGGTTGGCCAGGATAATGTTGGGCGTTCTCAAAACCGGAAAGAGTAGAGTAGTAATATACGTATGTGTTGAAACACAATGAACATCCAGAGGTCCTCTATCAATTCTAATCCTCAATGAATTAGTAAGAGCCTAGCTGACCAAGCACAGGATCACTTTACGGAACAGGTTCAGCAAGAAAACCAACTGCTCGGGCAACAACAATAATATCGATACAACTCAGTTTCTCAACCAGTCCGATTTTTCACTTAATATGGAATAAGACCGTTGAATTGAGTCCGACTTCAGTCGGCCCCACCATGCATTTTATTAACATCCTCCATGCAGGGTGCGTCCTTACTCTAGTCATTGAATCGTGACTAAAATATTTTTTATCGAGACGAAGTTTCAGTCTAAATACTTGGACTATCTTATTGACTTATACACTGAACAAAGAAATCTGAATTTTATAGAAGTGAAAGTGAATTTACACAAAAATATGCAGTTTTAAGCAAATGTATTAACAATTATCTCCATTGAGAAAGGCGTGGTCAAGAACCAATATGGTTCCGTGCGTATCCGAGAGCGGCATTGTGATATCCGACGGAATTTGTAAATGAGGGAGGAATTCCCGCGTAGAAAGTGATACAGGCACCTACTCCGTGCAGTTAAGGTTGAAAATTGTATTTACATTAAGTCCACCCACCCGTCGTGCCATGCAGTGCTTGACAGGGCCTGGGCGAGCATCATTTTCAATCATGTACTTTAGTACTGAGAACCATTTTATTTAGAACAAAGAGACAAGTCAGTTAGTCAACCAGTCAGATTTTTACCCAACATGGAATAAGTCCGTTGAATTGAGTCCTACTTCGGTCGGCCTTACCATGCATTTTATTAACATTGCCGTGCAGAGTGGAGTCTTACTCTTTTGTGTGAATCGTGACTAATATATTTTTATCGAGACGATATTTGTCCTTCAAACAATTTCAAGGGGGTTTTCTGAAAGAACGCAGCAATTGCTGATGCGTTTTAATTTAACCACGCCGGTAGTTAAGTCACATCATCGCTAGTTGTTCTTTTTACTCCTGCACTGATGCAGCAGAGGAAAAAGGAGTGTTCCAAATGGCATTTACCAGCCAATGCTTTATTTTGGCTTTTTTTCGACGTTAGTTCACGTTCTACACTGCTATAATTTTGCCTCTGAACTCTGTATGTGATCTCAATAAATATATACTGATTCATTACTATCAGCTGGTGTGGAGCTTTGGCTTCAGCCCTCAGTTAAAATACAACGAATCAAAGAGCTTTGAGAACTACCGGAGTAAACTACAGGGTCTTGCAAATCTGGTTGAAGTGAATGCACATGAGAAGACAATATTTCAAGAATTTGAACCCGAGGAATTCTGTTCAGAAATCGTGATTTTATAAAACGTGAAAATAAAACAATGTGTTTGAAACTATACGATTATACTATACGATAGAGCGGGAGGTTTGAAGTACTGAAAGAACGGAACGGTACGGAATGTTACGTATGGATGTGTATGTGATTACACTTAAGAGAATTAGAATATAAATTATGAGTTAGTTAGCACTGGAGTTTTTTATTGGTAACGTTCAACCGCTATGTACGAATGATCACAACTTGGCCAGAAGAGAAGTGAATTGATGACAAATTGGATGGTTAATTGATTTCATATCACGAGCCTGATAAGAGTACTAATTTATTTGCCTGGGTCAAGCCCCATAACAATATATCAATGAATCTGGCCCTCAAAACACGAAGCCCTGGTTTCTGGTTCCACTTTAATTTGTATTGATTGTGCTGGAACAAGATAAAACTATCACTCTATACGAACCAGTAAGATACGGAGCTGTCCTTAAAAAAAATGGGTTCAGCAAATGCTTTCATATTTCTGACGAAAGACCCGTAGAACAAAATAAAGTTTTGGTTCAAATGGTGGGAACATACATTGACAGGCCACTTCTAAAACAATTCAATTCCATAAGATGACTCGTCCACACGTCTTCAGGTAACTCGTACATAAAAATAATTTTTCGGAGCATGAATGAATTCCGTCAAGACATGCTTATTTAACACTTCTTACCCCAGATCACAAAGAACTAGGATAGGAGACTTGTGGAGCATAGGCACGGAGACCCCTTTGGTCTGAAATCCTAGCCCACGCCAACTAGTTTGACAGCAAAATCTAATTATGTAAAAATGGACTCGGTGATAGTCACCTACCACTAAAACTCCTATGCACGTACATACGAGTAAAATTAACTAATGGAATTCAAAATGTATGATTGACAATACTGGATACTGGACAAGTC
>JAQIXO010001020.1:0-14296 GCA_034700305.1 Protaphorura armata
TGTTCCAGGTGGTTGGGTACATATTCATCCGCACAGATTGGGTCCATCCTGACGTACAAGAGGATAAGTGAGGTGGAGTGCTACGATGCCCCAGAGGGTGACATCCTTCCACCTGTGGCCATTCGTCCGATTGGTGACCCATCTGACATCCATGCATCTTCCATTACATTGTTTACCGACTTGAAATATGAACCGAATACTAATGGACAGTTGATTACTCAAGACATACCTGAGCTAGACATTCCATTCAAATCATTCATCTTACTTGGACAAAGGAACATTCAATTTTATTTTGAACAGAATTATGTGGGTCCCAGTCTTTGTGTGCAGACTGACCAATTGTGGAATAGTGTGGAAGTCAAAGCCACAGCCATTACGGATATCCAGAGAATCCTCGGCGTTACTCCTGGAACTGTCAAATCCATTCAGTTTATCAACACAGATTGTCCTCCAAATCCAAATAACATTCTACCAAAATTTACAGAATATAATGGGAGGCTTCCATTGAGAGTTTCAAAATAAAATTAACTTAATTAATTCAAAACTTTCGATTGAATTCTGTATTATAAATATCCCAATGAAACATGTAGATTAGTGGAAATATTAATTATGTATCGGTTATTGATGAACTAATTGTATTTCAAAATCTGATCTGCTCTAATTGAATTAATCAAATAATGTACAAAAAATAAACAAACATATTCTGCAACATTAAATAAATAAGTAATCCTGATAAAGTGTCGAATAAATCAATATCAAAATATTTTTTTTTGATTTCAAAAATCTGAAAACATAAAAATTGCTTAGATTCGTGACATGGCAAATCTGGTGGATGAAGATGTAGATGTGAAGAAACGGCGACGAGATGAAGTGTTCCCTTGTAAGAAATGCTAGGACATAGGAGAGTGGAGTGCAGCAGAGTGCCAACTTTCTCCAGATCCGGGCCCAAACCTGATTTCCTTCCAAACCCCTGCACACTCACTCCCGGACTTTCACTTTCCATTCCTCTCTTTCTCTCTCTCAATACTTGCACTTTCTACGTAAACAATAACTCACATTTTAGTCAATTTAATTGAATTTCAAAACTGAAAGTTTAAATTAATAGGAGAAGATGAAGGGAATAGCTATCAGTTGATTGGAGGAGGGATCTCTGTGACTCTTGTTAGAATAATTGCTCAACCGCCAGGTGAAATCTTCAAACTTTCTCTCTTTCTTTCTCATTATACTACACGTGAGAAGTGATGTAGTATTATAGCCTAACCTAACCTTAACTTACTCGATATACATGTACATAGATTAATTGTTGTGTGCTTATGATATGATTATGATTCCAGTGTTATTTTGTACAATTACAATGTACAATCTCTTCTTCTCTTTCTCTGTCCTCTTTCTGACCTTCCACTTCACGTGTACAAGGTGAATATTACTAAATTACCTAACAAAACATTCACATTTCTTTCTTATTCAGTTCTCTTTACTAGAATTATCATTAGCTTAGTCAATTTCTAAATATCCATTAGTGGTTAGTTATTTCATAGTCTACATGAACATAAACATATTTGACATTCTGCCAAAAACCCCAAGAAGATTCAGAAAAAAAAGGAAAGTCCTTTTCCGTTCGTTTCTTGGAATGTGGAGCATGAGAGTTGAGAGGAAATAATCAATAGTTGCATGGAAAATTCTTCACTCCGCGCAGTAGCCAAACATTGTCTTATCCGCGTGACCCGGGTATTTCTTTAGTGGTCATGCTAGTCATGCACGATTATGAGTATTACGAGTATTAGGACTATTACCCACCCCTCACCACATGTACATGTACATGTACTGGGCCGAAGGAGAAAGTACGCGTGCACTGCGTACAAGGCCCCAAACATGTGTTACAGGAAAACTGAAAAACCAAGATATACATTTTATAGAGAATGTGTAAGTGTAGGTAGTTTAGTATAAGAAAGACAGATGATTTAATTTTAAATGATCTTTGCATGTTAGTGTGTGTGGTTGGAGATTGTGTATACTAATGGGGATGGGAAATAGGGGAATGCCACCTCGGAGCCCTGAGGAACTCAAACTATTGAGTAGAAATATTTCAAATACTCTGGACAACCTTGCCAATAACTATGACAAAAGGGTCAGGCCCAACTATGGAAGTACGTAATATAAATTCTATTTATATGCATATGTAATATAACCAATTGATTACTAATTAATCGATTGTTAATTAATAATGAAGGAGAAGCCGTGGAAGTTGGGATCACAATGTACGTCCTCAGCATTTCTAAATTCTCAGAAGTCCAAATGGTAAGTTAAGTTGGTCCAATGACAAAGAGTCCAAGGAGAGGTAGTTTGACATATATTCTTTTTATTGTATTCCTGTAGGATTGGACCCTGGACTTTTACTTCCGTCAAATGTGGAGAGACCCCAGACTCCAGTTCTACGGTCCAATGGGAGTGGAGACCATCTCAGTCAGTTCAGACTTCTTGGGCTCCATGTGGGTCCCAGACACATTCTTCTGCAATGAGAAAAAAGCATTTTTCCACATGGCCACCACGTCCAATGAGTTTCTCCGGATAGGACACACTGGAGACATTCTCAGATCTCTCAGGTTCAATTCCAATCCAATTCATTCATTTTTAATTTAACAATTAGAAGGTTGAATAAAATAATTGAATTTCCAGACTAACCGTGACATCTACGTGTTACATGGACCTGAGGTACTTTCCCATGGACAACCAACTCTGTGCACTTGAAATAGAATCATGTACGTCATGGGTAGAATATTATTGGACTTTTTAATGCATGGTCATAAAATGTACTTGTTATTATTGCAGATGGATATACAATGAGTGACATAAAGTACATTTGGGCCAAGGGTGCGTCCAGTGTGGGCGTGTCTGAAGACGTGTCCCTCCCGCAATTTAAAGTCGTGGGCTATCGACAAACAGAGAACACTTTTGTTCTGGCCTCTGGGAATTATTCTCGTCTGGCATGTGAGATTCAGTTTGTGAGGAGTATGGGGTTTTATTTGATTCAAGTCTACATTCCTGCCACACTCATCGTTGCCATTTCCTGGGTGTCTTTTTGGATCAATCGAAACGCAGCCCCTGCAAGGGTCTACTTGGGAATCACAACCGTAAGTCCATTAATTATTTTAATTAATTAAGAAACACAAAAGGCAATTAAATTAATTTGTACACACACATAGGTACTGACGATGACGACACTCATGGGGTCTACGAACAAAGAACTCCCTAAGATCAGTTACGTGAAGAGTATTGATGTTTTCTTGGGCACTTGTTTCATCATGGTCTTTGCCGCTCTTTTGGAGTACGCCGCAGTCGGCTACACTGCAAAACGAATCCAGTTGAGGAAGAATCGGTTCGAAGCTCTCCAGAAAATGATTCAAGAGAAGAGGGCGTTGCAGGCAGAGCGGGAGCAGGCAGAATATATGGCCTACTCATTGGGTCGTCAGCATGTAAGATAAATATACAAAAATATCTATTTATTTGTTTCTCCATTTTGTGAATGTTTTTGTGCTTGCATATGAAATAGGAAGGAGGACCCTCCCACCACCGAAATCACCCTGGGTGGGGTTTAGAGTCTGTCACAGCCCAGGACCCCCTTTTGCCTGCACCCAAAGAAATGGACGTGGCTGTTGAGATTAAACGGATCATTGCTGTCAACCCAAACCACATCTGTGGTGTCACTCCCTCTGACATTGACAAGTACGATTATTCTTACCATAGAATTTCTATTCTTTCCTGAAGAAGTCGAATTTGTAATAAAATTGAAATGATTACACCTGCAGGTACAGCCGACTGATTTTCCCTGTATGTTTCACCATATTCCAATTGGTGTACTGGTCCGTGTACCTTTACATTTCGACAATGGTGAATGTGGACCTCACACTGCTCAAACCGGAATGAATAGACACCACATTCAAAATTCAAATTGGAAATGGAACTGGACTAGTCCTACTCACTTCAATTTCCTTTCATTCCTTCTAATTTGTACTCTTGCATCCACAACTACTCAAACTTACACTTGGGAGTTACATAGTTAAGAATTGTGCATGCAATTACACATTAGCCACCCCGTACGGTACACAAGTGCATGATCAGAATTTAGTGCATTTCTCAATATAAGACTTATGAATAATGTATACATCTCGTGTTCTCCGGAGTAGAACTCCACCTTTTGGCCCACACACAAAGTACTCACAAAACCCCACCACCATCTATACGTATTGTTACTCCATTCAAAGAGTGTAATAAAGACAAGTAATTAATCCAGTTTAATCACAACATATCAGTTAGTGTCTATATAGTGTTATTTAAAAAGGAATCAGAATACAAAGTTAAGTTACGAAAGCGCACATTTTGATTTAATCCAGTTAAAATATTCGGGCATGCACAAGAGTGAACACACCTGGATTTAATGTCTAGGCCACCGGATTAATTGGATCACTATTTTCATTTTTAATCTAACCTGTTGAAACTTAGCCCACCCCGCTTAGGAAGCCTAAATCTCTATCGAATCAGTGTTGGAATGATTTATTGACTACTCAATGTGTTTCATAACAAGGCAAAAAATGAAGCATCTGCTGCGATTATTGGATTAACATGTCAGTTGTCAAGCACGTCGTGCTCAAATATTGTACTTACTAGTAGAAGTAGTAATAGTAAACAAAGTCCTTGTTATAATTCATTTCATAGCCTCGTGCATGGATGAAAAGTGGTCAAGTGGATGAATGGACAGAATTTCGTTCATTTCAACCTTAACAGCTCACACCATTTGCCATTTGAACACCTGGATAATGGATTATCACAATTCATTTACTAATACACGGTCATCCACGTGGACACAAACAACATCTGCAGCTTGCACTGTCCAGGGACTCAACTAAACGGTTTAAATAGTGCAATCTGGCCATGCAAACCATCCAGTTTAATTTCTAACTCTGGACAACTAACTGACCATGAAGTTGTTACTAATTGGAGTGCTAATTGCACTCGTTAGTTTCCCCTCAGAAATAAACAGTGGTAATCCGTGTAGACCGAGACAATTCAACGGAGACTCCATTGTGTGTGTTTGCGATGAAGAGTACTGTGACAGTCTGGACCCAATCACCCCATCCCTCCGTGGACTCGTTCAAATCTATGAGAGTAGTCGAGCAGGGAAACGATTGGAACGGAGAAATATATTTGTGAACAATACATTGGAAGGGTCAAACTTCCATAACGTTGTAGTGGACAGATCTAGGACATTGCAAGACATATTTGGGTTTGGTGGGTCATGGAGTGATGCGGCAGGGATTGGGATTGGACGGATGTCAGACAAATTGAAAACATCCATCCTTCGCTCTTATTTCTCAGATGAAGGGATTGAGTACTCAACGGCAAGAGTTGTCATTTCTGGGTGTGACTTTTCAAATCGTCCATACACTTATGCTGATACTCCACAAGATTGGGATTTGAATAATTGGAGTCTCGTGGAGGAGGATACTCGTTATAAGGTATGGAAATCTCATAGAAGACAGAAGAAGAGTCACCTCGTTGATACCACTTGATATATTGATTATTAATTGACCCCTTAGATTCCACAAATGCAAGAAGCCCAAGCCATGTCCAAAATCCCAATCAAATTCATGGCCTCGTCCTGGAGGTAACTTTTTCTAAATTCAAAAATTCAAGATTTATATTATTTTATAAAATTATTAAATTAGTCCACCAGCATGGCTCAAAAACAATGGAGAACTGAATCATGGGGGTCAATTGATAGATGGAGCTGGGTCGACTGTCTGGAAAACCTATGCAAGATATTTACTCAAGTAATGCATGTATAACATTTGTTAATATATAAAATGAATGAGATAAAAGTAAGGATTGGAATATTGACTGACGTTAATTGATTTGTGACATTGACAGATTCTTCGAGTCGTACAAACAGAATGGGATTGACTGGTGGGGGATGACGATTCAGAATGAACCCATGACAGGATGGGATCCTTGGTTCCCATGGAATACTTGTGGATTCAACGCAGAAATGGAGAGAGACTTTGCAAAAACGGATTTGGGTCCTATTTTGGAAGAGGGTGGTTTTACTCCAGAGAACTTTAACATATTGGCTTTGGACCACAACAGACCTTTGGCAACGGATTGGGCAAATGTTGTGTTTGCAGATCAAGCTGCTTCCAGGTAAATTTTTATTTTTATTTAAAATTATGGGAAACATAGTGCTGATCACTTTCATGTCCATTTGACCCCACAGGTACATCAAAGGACTTGGGCTTCATTGGTATTTCTATGGAACTGCTGGTCCATATCAAGTCTACGATGCAATCCACGAAAAATTCCCTCAGAAACATTTAATAGCCACAGAAGCATGTAATCGAGACGAAGATAATGAAGAGAATCGAACTGGTCTTGGGAAGTGGGTGTTGGCAGAAGACTATGCTCATGACATTCTCTTGGATCTGTTGCATTGGGTTGAAGGTTGGATTGATTGGAATTTGGTGTTGGATCAATATGGTGGGCCTAACTGGGTCAACAACAATCACTCTGCTCCCATCATTGTCAACCCAGAGGCTGGAGAGTACTACAAGAATGTCCAATACTATGCCATGGCTCACTTTAGTAAGTTTTTGCCACCTGGGTCCAAGAGAATCAGTACGGGAGTCAATGTAGAGGAAGAAGGGAAACTGGAATTGGGAGCTTTCCTTCGACCTGACGGCGGCACTGTCATCATCATCGTCAACTCCAAAGACAATGATGAGTTCTTCAATATGATTGACCCACAACACTCAGCAGAGTTCAAAGTTAAAGTCGAGGCTCATTCTTTCAGCACTTGGGTTTATTACTAATATGTAATCACATCAAATTCCCAATTTTATCCAATAAATACAATTCATTTTTTTTGTTCAATTTGAATTAATGTCTCCAATGGAAATTCAATTGCCAGTGTTCAATACAATAATTCATCATACAATAGTTGAATGTCAAATGTATTAGTCATCTCCTTGTACTTATACTTATTACATCTCCTTCAATTATTAAGTTGCCGTAGATTTTATCCAGTCAGAATATTTGGTGACGTCGGTAAATACACCTGGGTGTCCCGCGTTCTAGTTCACATACATCGTAACCTGTATTACTTGTCATTTGTTATTATGTTGAACTTTTATTTACTTACACCGCATCCGGACCAATGAAAACCTGATTTGATAGCAACAAGTTGAAACCCATTTAGTCCTCTCTCTCTGACAGCAGCGCCTCCCATGTTATTCGTAAAAATGTGTATATCAATATCAACCCAACTTAATACGTTTCAACTATGAATAATGATTTTACCGGACAGAAATTTCCACCTCCTCCGCCAGCCAGACAAATCATAGACTTTGAAATTATGGATCTTTTGGCGTATGTTTTTGCACAAATATCATGACCAACTTTGCGCAATTCTGCACAATGTAACTCGGACTGTATAGGCCCACCCTGGTATAAAACATAAAAATCAATTGTGGTATAGTTTCACTATTAGCCAATTTTGTTAATTTTAATATTTCGCTACATACTACTTCCTTGGGTCCCCAGCCACATGATTTATAAAGAGCAGTTCCTGTGGAAATATCTTCTCCTTGTTCAGGTAAATTAATACTTTTCACGTTGTCACTAAAATCAACTGGAGACGCCAATCCAAGGACGGCAATGTCATTTTCAAAGCTTTTGCTGTCATAGTTTGAGTGCATCCATATTTTCGCCACCCCAACTGATTTGGTGGCGTGAGCATGCCGTACATCTCCATAGGTTACTCTAAGATTACCTGTAGTCTGTAATAACTGGACACCAATTTTGAATTATATTTGCGTGTATTCCTCAACTAAAATAATATTGGAATCTAAAGATCCATTCCATACCATTCCATCGACACAAGATGCAGATGTCAAGATAGATTGAGGGGATATTATGGTTCCAGTGCAGTTATGACCCCAACCGTACAATCCTGTCTTCTTGATCGAAACAATCCATTTGAATTCGCTTGGAGAGATGTCTCTCCAGGTGATTACAGCTCCTGAAGTAAATGGAACAACACATGTTGTGCTCAGTAGAACTACCAAGTAGAGAACCGTGCGGAACATGGTCATGGTGATGTCAAACTCTAAATGAACTTGCGTTTACGATTAGTCTACAAACCCATGACTCACAAACACAAAAGAGGACAAAAGTGAAAGTTTGAAACAATTACGCAGTTGAGCGGATGACGTGTTTTACTACCTAGGCTTATTCTCTGAGTACTGTCCACTGAAGCTTAGGTCCGTGCATGGGAAGCCGTGCAACCCCATTGGCCCAGAACAGTTTTTGGGGGCGGAGCTTCTGCCCAAATAGTGCAAATTCCTGCACGGACCTAAGCTTCAGTGGACAGTAGTACAGTAGCTCCGTGTCATCTATAGTGTTGAAAAGTATTGTGTTATTAAGTCGTGCGACGAGTAGTATACTACGTTGTAAACGACTTATTGCTATCCCTATCTCCGTCCGTCTGCCCGTCTCTCATGCGCTACTCAGCAGAGTTCAAAGTTAAAGTAGAGGCTCATTCCTTCAGGACTTGGGTCTATTACTAATAACATGATCAAATTCCTAATTATTATCCAATAAATACAATTTATTCTTGTTGTCTTCAATGTGAATTCAATCCAAAGTCTCACAATTGTACATGGGAATCAGTGAAGGTGTGTACCCTTGACTGCCCTTCCACTTGATTTTTCCAATTTCTGAGTGTATCATTTCACCAACACTTGTTGGAAATCAAATTGGTTATTTTACTGACTTGAACGGTGGTTTGGAGCACTATGACTTTAATAAACAAATTCTCTGACTCTGACTCGACTCTTGATTATGGATTTGAATTTGTGTGTCTGTATAATCAGTTCAATGAAGTTCAATGGATTGCGTGGCAGATAATGTTTTGAAGTGACTAAAATGTTGGAAACAAATTAATTCCAGACATTGACAGGTGATTTAATAAGTTGGCGGTGCAGGAACCAAGCTTTACTTTGACCCTTTCTTCGAAATCAACGGTGAAATACAATTACAATTTGTCCGTATTGAAATATGATTTGTCCGCAAGCCAGCAAGCCGAATTGGAATATGTCCAACTCAAATAACAATTAAGATTAAGACATGTGTGAATATCTGAGGATAATCGAAATATGCGGTGCGATAATACTAACAATGCTAGTTACAATTATTAGCGTCAATAGAAAGCAAATATATCCAATTCTACGCAACCCCTTTGCAAAATAATTCACAAGAAAAATAAATCTACAATAGCGTCAATGCCATCAAATATGCATATAAAAGTTGACGTGCTTGTTCATATTTAACGCTCGTTTTACAGCTGAATCTTTGAATGCATAATTTAATATATACCAAATCATATAATTTTTAAATCTGTCAAATGGACGATAAATTTTAGTTGGAATTCCGAATGTCCCTTATCTCGTTGGAGTAAAATCGCTTACACATTGTTTCGAACTCCAGTCATTGCAGGGAAAGCCTGCAGGAAGTTCATCAGACTGCTGATCCATAAATCCAGTCGGAATATTTGGAGACGTCAGTGAACACACCTGGATGTCCAGCTTTCTGAATCATATAATTGAATGAATTGAAATCACTTTTAATCGTTAATTAATGACGAAGAAACTTACACCACATCCAGACCAATGGAAACCTGATTTAATGGCAACAAGTTCAAAGCCGTCTCCTCCACTCTTTGCCCTAACAGCGCCACCTCCCTTGTCAATCTATTTTCCCAGAATAGTTTAACAAGTGAACGCAATGGAACATTAAAGTGTAATTTTACCGGACAGAAATTTCCGCCTCCTCCGCCAGCCAGACAGATCATTGAATTTGTTATTTCAGATTTTTTGGCATACGCTTTAGCACAAATGTCGTGGTCAACTTTGTGTAATTGAGCACAATCTAACTCGGGCCGAGGAGGGCCACCCTAATTGAAAGATATTTACATTTACGGATTGATGCGTCGTTTGATAGCCATTCTACTATATCGTTGTTTCTTTCGTTTTGCAACGTACTGCTTTACTTGGTCCCCATCCACAAGATTTGAAAAGAGATGTGGAAATATCTTGTCCTTGCTTCGCTAATCCAATCATGGATGTCACATTGTCACTTAAATTAATTGGATCTCGCAATTGAAGTACTGCAACGTCACCGTCAAAGTTTTTTCTGTTATAGCTTGTGTGCATCTTGATTTGGATGACTCCACGTTGATGACCGTGTGTATGGCGTTGTCGCTCATCTCCATAGATCACTTTAAGGTCAGAGGCAAGCTGTAATCACATGACAATTATATTTGTGTACCTGGATATTATTGGGAAAGATCGTCTTACCTCCCCATCCACACAAGATGCAGCCGTCAAGACATAACTGGAGGTTATTATGGATCCACTACAGTTGTGGGTCAAACCGTGCCAACCGCCCTTCTTGATTGAAACCAGCCATTTGAATTCACCTGGAGTGACAGCTCCTGAAGTAAATGTAACAACATATGTTGTGATCAGTAGAACTACCAAGGAGACAGCCATGCGGAACATGGTTATGGTGATGTCAAAGTAGAAATGAACTTGCATTTATCGTTAGTGTACAACGCCAGGATAATGGAGCAGAAGTGAAAGTTAAAAACAATTACGCGTTAAAACGGATGACGTAGTTTACGACTAATTGTAAGTTTTATATGCTGAAGGACATCTCTTGTGTTGGAAAGTACAGGGTGATTACATTAGATACAATAATACGAAATATAAAAATTCAGTCGCATAAATAATTTTGGATTAATTAATTTCGAGAGTCGTATCTTAAGACGGTGAGTTTATGTTACGAGCAATATCTATAGTCAATACTATATATTTATTGGACATTAACACAAGCACAATCATTTAAATAGTGGAATTGTAGGTTGATACCGGAATATCCGCTGTCATGCGGCGCAGAAGTGGAGGATACTCCGATATTTCTCTTATTAAGAGGCGTTTTCATGGGTCGCTTTGAATGCGGTGTAAGTGTCCTAACCTAAAATTCAAATTGAACTTAACGAGGGCTAACTCAATTTATGCCAACGTGTATTTACTATACACTCAGGAGACGTGCATAAAGAAGGACTGATTATACTTTTAAATCCTTCTTCTCATGCATAACGCTGAAACTTCATTTGATAAATTAAATGCTCCCTTCAAGTGTCACATTAAATTAAGCAGGTCAATTCGGAAGCGAATTCTCGCGCCATTGTATTCAGATTCCAAATGTCACCATTATGGTGCTGGTGCTCCCATAGTGGGAAGGTAATTGCTACGATTGTTAGAATAGAGTTAAACATCTGTTTACCTAAGATAATTTGGGAACTATATGCTCAAGTGTGTGTGGACCCACCAAGCCACCCGTGCAGAAATGCAAGAAAACACCAAAACGTTATGTGCACGCCACAACACACTAACACACACTTGGACACTTCTTCACCGCACTTCCAATCTAATTACAAGTGTGCATATTGAATGAAGGGAATCACGTTCGAGAGTTCTCCTTC
The DNA here is from genome assembly GCA_034700305.1 of Protaphorura armata. Taxonomy (NCBI): domain Eukaryota; kingdom Metazoa; phylum Arthropoda; class Collembola; order Poduromorpha; family Onychiuridae; genus Protaphorura; species Protaphorura armata. The sequence continues at coordinate 11,594 of JAQIXO010001020.1, forward strand.
TCATGTTGGATAAACGAAGAGATTAGGTAAACGACTGCATCCTGAGCCTCTAATGGTCCACTCATCGCTCTAGTAATTGAAAGGTGGTTCTAAATATTTCATTGGTTTCGACTAAAAGACCCACTGTGGAACAATGTATGAATTCCATGGTTGCTCGCACTTATCTTTCACTTGACACAGAATACATCGGTTATCCAATTTTCTAGCCACTAATTGCATAGGACAGGTATGGTGTCCTGTAGTTGTTAAGGAATATAATTGAACCTGACACATGTCAGTAAGAAAAACTAATCCTGTCCTCCGTAATTTGGTTACTACAGTCTGACCTATTTAAAACTTTCAATTGACAGAAGATATAGCAATTGTGAACGTCGCAGTTGGTGATCGTCCACAGTGCCTGTGCTAAGACTCGTCTTAATAAAATGTCAACAAGTGCAAATACTCTGAGCGTTTACAAAATAATATTTGGACTAACTTGTGCATTTGGAACATTTCCATGGCGTCTGGACACTCAAAATATGAAACTCGTCAAAGTGAAAGGATTTCAGTTGAAATTCTTTTACTTCAACTGTTTGTATATTTCTGTGATTCTTTCCAAAGCTGTATTTTTAATTGGAGTCACACTTCTCTCTCAAGACAACTTGTCTCAAGTCCAACTCAAAACTCAATTGTCCCTCCAAGGTCTTTGGTTCTTTGGAAGTCTCCTGGTCTTCGCAATAAATTTCCATCACTTGCTTTATGGAGACAAAATAGCGACGTTCATATCCTCATGGATTCGGATGGAATCTCAATTCACCGGTAAGGAAAAATCAATTAACGGTGGTCCCAAAACACTTTGCATTACAAATAATGTAATTTCTATAGCTATTCATAATTGAATTGTCCTTTAAAGATATTATAAAGGATGAAGTCAATGTGAAGAAATGGGTCAAATTCAGAAGAGTCCAAATTCGATTCAGTGAGTTTGCATGGGTTGGGACTTGGCTCACCTTCATTCCACTTTGCATTACTTTCGAGACGTCCCCCATGATGCTCTACTCTTTGTTCTCACCTTCCATCAACTCTCTTGATTGGGCAGACCGTTTACCTGTAGTACTCGGACGGATTCTACTCATTGTATTTGAGATATACCTGAATGTACTGGGTTGGGCGATGATGGTAACCATGGACTTCATCCTAGGAATGGTGGCCCGCCATTTATTGTTCTATTTGGAGGCATTCTCATGTCAACAACTTTGGAGGACAACGATTGAAGGGGTCACTCTGTACAGATCATTCCAACTCCTCATGACTCTTATGAATGAAGCCTTTACGAGTGGACTCATTGCAAACATGGTCATAACAACTGGAGCTATACTTCTTCTCCTCGTTGGCTTGATTTACAACAATGGACACCATCTATTTTTTCTTCTGTTTTTCGCAGCTAATTTTACATTCTTGCTTTGTCGACTAACCTATTTGCTCCTTCCATTGGCTGGACTTCAAAACAAATCAGACAAAATGAAAAATCATATGCTCGCTGTGTCTCGGAGAAATTTGTCAAAGATGGCTCGTGATGTGGAATTGGACAAACAATCTATGGCATCACTTGGAAAAATGTGCGTTTCATCCGGTGGGATCTACAAAATTGACTACGATTGTTTGTTTCACTACATGAATTTTCTCATCTCTTACATCATTGTCGTTATAACGGATACTCGCTAAATCTTAATTGCTCAATAATTAGAGTTAGCAAGACACACGTTCGTTCGTGCGCAAAATATTTTATTTAATTACAAATTCATTCATAAGGTTTAACCGCAGTGCATGCAAAATATGTGCATGTAATAAAAGTTAAAGTTTAATTACCTATATTCGCGTGTCGTGTAGGAAAGAATTGCTTTCTAGCGTTTGATGGCTATTAAAATTTTGCAAGTGTAGTAAGATATTTTCAATACAATTCGTAGACTGGCTGGTTTTTGAAAAAACCCAACTGAACCTATTTGAAACTTATTGAGTTGACATGAACGAAGGCATTTCCTCAATTCACTTCGTTCAGACCGACTCATGTGTCGCATGCCGTATTTCCAAGAATTTATGAATTTCCTGGAGGTAATGAAGAGAGCCCCTAACTTTACATACATGATGATTAGAAAGAATGTGCACATGACTGCTCCTGAGCCACACACAACTATAATGAAACTACTCATGTCTCGATGGAGAGAGATCACTGCAGCATTCAGAACAACTCCAATGCCGAGGATAATATTGATGACGAATAGTTGGAGATCTCGGAGGATATTATTGGCCATCCTTACAAATATCTGGGTACAGCGATAAATGTAAATGGCTGAGGTGGGTTGGCGGATGTCATCCAATGTGTGGGGACTTGTTTTGCCTGGCCTACAAAAATAGCACAAATATTACACAATTGTTGATGTAATGTAACAATGTGTAGAAATTAAAATGAGATATTATTAACGTCACGCTGAAATTAATTATTCGCACGCTAGAAATCCCACGGACTAAATTTGTTTTTTTCACGCTGAAATTAATTATTCGCACGCTAGAAAACCCACGGACTAAATTTGTTTTTTTCACGCAAAAATCATTTATTCGCACGCTAAGATTCTGCATATCTAAATTTAAAGAAAAAATAAAAATGGATTAAAAAAATGATTAGCGAGTGTCGCTGGTGGCAGCCCCTTCTGGTAGTCTATCCCG
>JAQIXO010001021.1:0-14290 GCA_034700305.1 Protaphorura armata
CATGGATGTTCTTCTGCTTGGACGATTGGGTATATCATTTTCAATTATTGCTGCATTTCTTTTGGGTTTTGATGGAAATCTGTTCCATTAATCCAATTTTAACCCTATGGTAAATGTGTTAAACATACTTTGTGTTCTAAACCTCGCTTGTACCAGCCAATTTTCTTGCTTAAATCATGGATGTTCTTCTGCTTGGACGATTGGGTATATCATTTTCAATTATTGCTGCATTTCTTTTGGGTTTTGATGGAAATTTGTTCCATTAATCCAATTTTAACCCTATGGTAAATCTGTTAAACATACATTGTGTTATAAAGCTCGTTTGTACCGGCCAATTTTCCTGCTTAAATCATGGATGTTCTTCTGCTTTGACAAATATTTTAGAATTAAGAAACTGGCTGCAGTTTCTTTGTATTTGAATGGAAATTTCCAGGTTTTCAATGTAATTTAACCCTACATAAAATGTATAGGTGGAACATACTATATTTTTATAACCTAGCTAGTACCGCCAGATTTTCCTGCTTAAATCATGGATTGTCTTCTGCCTTGATTCTAAATCTAAAAAAATTCTAAATCTCACAACCAATATCCAAATTTCAGTGTAGAATCACATATTCTACTTCGTTCATATTAAATTTTTCAATTCACAATTTTATAAAGAACGAATTTATTTCAAATTCACGAAACTCAAATTAAATGCCGCGTTCAAGTCGCGTGAGTCCGTACCGACTGAAAAATTACGTTCCTGGTCTCCGTCTGGCATTTCCGTCCGACCCATTTATAGTCTACACTAAAACGGAAACCGATACCGACACCGAAACGGTCAGTTCGGTCCTGAACGGAGGAGGTATAAATGAAGCTCTAATACAGAAATCCTCTGTTGGTCTGATTTACCTACCGTTTGCACGCATGGACTATGCATAGACAATAAGAACAACCACAACCTCATAACTTCCATCCAATCCAATTTGCATGCAAACTAGATAGGCTATACACTATACATCTAATTTTAAATTACAATGACCTTCTAGCGGTAAAGATTTTCATAATTATCCAATCTTTGAGACACCCTATAAATCAGACTTATTCCGCACCATGTATAGTCAGAGAAAGGATAATTGCACTGTTATTTTCCAAGAAAAAGCACAATAACCAGGAAATCTGGAAATCAACATGTTTTTTAGCCGCATTTCCATGAATCGTCTTGTGTATTTGAACAACATGTTTTTTTGAACCCGCCACAGCAAACCAGGCATATTAATACATACAATGTATGCAAGAAAATTACAATTCCATTTAAAACAACATGTTATTTTGACACCGTTACATGTTAGTCTAACAAACACAATGTATGCAAGAAAATAACAATTCCATTTAAAACAACATGTTATTTTGACACCGTTACATGTTAGTCTAACAAACACAACAACACTTCCTGGTTCGGTCATCTGCGAATGACTATAGTTCAGGAGTTCAAGTGTCATTCAAACTCTAGGCGTCAATTCGTGAAGTTTGATGTATGAAATTCCCTGGTGAGAAATTCGAACAATATTTTTCAATTTCCAGCTGAAAGTTGCATTACAAATTACAAATAGTACATTAATTCACAACTATTTTTACGTACCGTACAGCCATGTTCCAGCCAGCCCGGCCTGTTCTTCACGACCTGGGAACCAACTCCAGGATGGTCGTCCAGATTGACATTGGTATTCATTCACCACCAGAAATGAATATCAATTAGTTCCGACAACGTGGAGCGTGACGATGAGGACGGTAACAACTTTCCAGGTTCAGCTACCTTCGAAAATTCTCAAGAAGAATTTTCCATTCCGGTTGGATTTTCCAAGTTGGAGAGCTACGAGGACCAAAGACTCCTCCGAGACCACAATATTATAAAGTCACATTTATGTGTAACTGGCAATAGTTCACATCTAGTAGGAGTAGACATCGGTGATTGACGACAGAACACCTCTCATTAATAACTCTACCTGTAAATTCGAGAAGTTCGGTGAAGAATACCCTCTGGTGAGAAATTAGAATACGGTTCCATATAAATGTAAACAACTCAAATTGAATTCTAATTGCAATGATACTTTTTGCACAGGTAATTGTTCACACTGGATCTTCTATTCACAGTATTGTTGTATTTGCTGAATACTTGGAATATAAATTTTATTCCCTCGGAGATCCCACCATGGAGAGACATGATGACCAGATGAGTTGACCTGGATCGCAAGTAACGCATGCAGTCCACATATTTTACATGAACGTCCAATGGTTACAATATCATCACTCTCATGTGCAACTGGTAATAGTTCACATGTCAAGTACTACGTCGTACTCGTACATAATTATGAACATTTCTTTTAAATACATTTTTGGGTACACGTGCTTATGTGCCTCTATATTTTTAGTGATTGGGATTTTTGGATTCTAAGATTTTGTGAATAAAAGAGTAAATTTCTTTTAACCAGAATAAGTCCTCTTATATTTGTATGTATGCGTACTACTAAATCAACACTAATATTTTCACTCATTCTTTGAGATAACAGAATAACACTTTGAACCCGAATCTCAGAAACTAAGAATTGAGTTGTAGTAGTAGTAGTTCAAATACAAATCATAAATACTTGAACCATTTTATTCCATTCATATAGACTATAAGTAAGGCTACAAATATCTTACTGCACGGAGAAAATAATTCAGACGATGACATAATTGAGATAATAATGTCTTCACAATAATTGTGTTTTGTCAGTTACGTTCGTCAACATGATTAATAAATAATATTCAATTTCAACCATATCGACAAAGTATGAGCGAGGAGTGCGAGTGTTCATTCTAATTCCCGGACCTTGCCTGGTTTTGCATGATTTTCATTGTCTGTAAATACAAGTGGACTTTTGCCAATGCCTTTGTTAATTCATTTTGAGTGAAGTCATCACATTATCCATAACTATAGGGTTATACGCTTGGCGATAAGAAATATACATTGCATGCTTCAGCAAGCAGAGTAAAAATGACATGAAACAATAATTTATTGCAGAAAACTGCTGACAACGCGAGACGCATTGCATTGCTGGCGCCCAGGATCCCTTAGTCAATACGGTCGAAATATTCGAATGTTCATAGAATTGTGAAATTATATGTATTTCTTTTACATCTCGTATAGGTATTCAATAGCCAAAATCCAAATATCGTGCATTTTAATTCAAATGCTTTGACTTTAATAATTAAATATTCAGAAAAAATGTTTGCGGTCCAATCAGAAAATAATTTTCACTGGATGGTTACACGTACAATCTTTCATAGTCTATCATTCTAATTCCTTGATTAAATGTGTACATTGTACCCCAGTGCAATTTCTGAAAGTTTTTTTTTTTAAATTATTAAGTGTTATACTAATTAATTAAGGAATCTCGAATCATTAGTTTCAGATGCCAATAAAGGCCAAAGCATGGGTTCCTCCTCGTATCGTATATATGTTTTGAATAATTTCAAAAATTCTAAACTGCGAAAAAACAAAATGCATTGCATGCGTAATTGGTTGCACGAAAGAAGATGATGTTGAAGAGGAGAGAATCTGTCATTCTCCGTGAAATCAGACTACTGTCTGACGTAACAAGTCAAATTAGCATAACAAGTGTTTCGAATAATTTCAAAAATTCGAGACTGCGAAAAAACAAAATACATAGGTAATCATGGGTTGCACGAAAGAAATGATGTTGAAGATGCGATGAGTCAATCTCCGTGAAATCAGACTTCTGTCTGAGGTAACAAGTAACAAGTCAAATCAACATAACAAATCGTTATTGATTTGGATGAAGAAATTCTTCGATTCGGAAAAATTAATCGTTACAAAATTGAGCAAGCGGCTCACGCTCAACTACAAAGAACGAATTATTAGACCAAATGCGTCGTTATAGAAAGAACTAGGAAAGGAATACATTAGGGTTAACACTTAACACTGAACGCGTCAGGATCGAAATTGAGTGGATGGCAATACAAAATGAAATGACTGATTCGCAATATTAATTTACACAAGGTTTGCTCTTTTTCGTTTTTTTTTCATGTATTTATTTGGCTGATTTGTTGACATTAATAAATCTCAAGTAATTTGGATGGATGTCAGCAGAATTTTATTTTATTGTCTTATTTACTTTTTGGTTCAAATAGATTTGTTTCTGGTTGAGCCTTTTGATGACTTTGTAGTTCACACAATACATTTTTGGCACTATTTTTATACTATCAATGGGCTACTAGTTGATCCATAGAACTAGAATACGAAGCCTAATTTTCGACGTCATCTTCCATTTTTTGCTCTCGTACCCCCTCAAAGGAACAGGAGAATGTCTAAAATGAGAAATACACAATCAATATTTTATATGAAGCACGTACGGTACGGTAGGATATACTCAGAGTTCTTTCCAGTGGAAATAAAAGTTAAACGACAAAAGAGTAGACGACCGATCAACTGGAGTAACTAACCATACTTATGAGTATTTAACTTACGCCTTCTTTGCAGTAATAATACATTGGTTGAATTGAGCAGAAAATCCAATGTTGTTCCCACAGAATTCATAATCCTTGTAAATAAAAATTACAATAGTATTAAATGATTATAAAAAAATAACTGGGGATCTAATAGGAATTAGTTTTATTCTGTACCTACTTAATTTATTTGACACAAATACATATTATTTGAAACAACCACCATCCACCATGTTATGTTAATGTTACTCACCAACCAAGAAGGACAACTGGACACTGGAGTGACTGGAGGTCATTATTGCCATTCACTTTCAAATAATCTTTCATTTGAACGATAGAACTTACATGGTCAAAAAGTTCTAGTCAATTCAACGATAATGAAAATGAGAAGAAAACGGGCTAAAAATATTTTTGGTCAAAAAATAAGATTTTTGAAGTTAAAATTTGATTGATTTTATGGCAAGTTTTGTGTCAAGTCCAATTTCTTTTGCGTGTAGAAGGGTCACGGTCGGTCTTTTACTTTTATGTTTAGTTTAGTACGTACCATTATTGCTTAACTATTGATAGATCATGAATAATGTTATAAAGCAAACTATCCTGGACCAAACCAAAAGGAGCGAGCTACGGGTATTAAACTGAATGCACTGTATACTTGATTGCCGATTTCACGTGGAAGTGGGTTGAATTTCTTAAGGGAGTGAATTGCGCAACTACGGTTGTACTCGTACATTATTCGTAAAGGGGTTTGAGTAACTATTCTTGGGTGGATTTTAGAAGTACGTCCAGCGATGATGAGTTTGACATCAGTCATTTTGCTCATGACAATCATAGCATGGCAAGTAGCAATAGCAATGCAATAATACACTACAATGATGTTATGCTGCCCGCTGCTCATAAATCTCTCATTGGAATCCTCTCTGAACCATAAGGTAAAAAATCAAATCCAAAAAAAGTTAAAATTAAAACTAAACATTTTTTCACTTTCATCTAGAAACTTAATTCAATTTATGTACATCTTTAATAATAAGTAAGTACATCTTTGCTGGTTTTCAATTATGCTGCGACTCATTGATTTGCACTCTAATAACTTAACGCAGTTTACAACAATATTTGGATTTTTCGAAAAGAATTATTTGACACATATATTATGAACCACCCTGTATAATTCTTCACCAAATCAAGCTTTAGGTTAGCGAATCATTAAAAAGAAAGGAGTTAAATATGAAAAGAACGGGTGATGAGATGCAACGGGGATTGCCTCGTCACTGCCAAGTCACCCTCATATATTCGCAATACCGCAATTCTTTGCCGTAAAAAATATGCAAAGACGGTTCATTCTTACTCCCGGAGCCCGGACATTGCCTGTCTGGGCGTGGTCCGGGATTAAGTCTTGTAAATAGTTTAGCACATACAGTGTAATAATTGCAATATGCAAAGTTCTGTAAGAAATTGTATATTTATTGCAAAATAGAAAATACCACCTAATAAAATCCATGTAATTGAAGGCTTCAAATAATAAGGTACAAAATTTTAAATAATGAATGCTGTGGTCTAAAATTATATGTAATAATTTTTAATTTCATTTATTATTAAACAGTGTTTGTCACGGCCATGAAGATCCAACAATGGCTCTCGATTTCTCATCTTTCCTACCATTTTCTGCTGGACGGGTAAAAAGCTATAGAATATTTCTAAGAGCAGCACGGTGACCGTCTGACTGATTAAATAATACGGTACAAAATTTTAAATAAGGAATGCTGTGGTCTAAAATTATATACATGTAATAATTTTAGTATCATTTATTATTAGGGCCGACATAAGATGAAACAGGTTACAGCTACAGTACGAGCAAAACCGTAACCCTGATACCTGACACCTGATACTACTGACCTGATTTTCAAGAAAGGTAAAAATCTGCATCCCAATTAGGTCGTTCATCTGTCTGATCAATTTGTTGATTAGAAATAATAAAATGACAATTATTGATGTCTGATTTTAGGTGGGAGCTGCATGGTCATGGATTTCTGAGAAATCTGCTTCCACATTCCACTACCTTGGGTTCCTCCTCATACATATATACTCACTTAGGATAAAACTTTGATGGACTTAAAGCCATGCAGTCCTATGACATTTCAGCGATTTCATTGAGATTATCAATTGTTGTGAGTCACCAAGTAATATTATTGTTTTATTATATTAGTTAAGGTATTTCCAATCAATTAACTTAGGAATTAAGGAATAAATCCCAGGAGAGATGCTCTACTAACAACCATAACGTAAACAACCCAAGTGATAATTACGTAAATGGAGACTCCATCTCTCCTGTGATCACCTGAGTGAAAATAACAACGCTTATGAATTTGTTTACTCGCAGTGACGAACCTAAAGGAGAAGAGTTGTCAAGAGGTATCGATATTAGTATTAGCAAAGCTGATTTTATTTTTAGTATATCTATTCAGATGTGGGCAAAATTCATTTTGTATTTTCTCACAATGTAGCACCGTATTTCAAAATTTCTTAACTCATTTCACTTAACAAAGAACCAAGAAATTATTGATCGGGAAAATGTATTTTGATAATACAAAATACATTTCCACCTAAATGCTTCTTTCCTTCCAAAAACATATAATTTATGCTACCAAAACTCGAAAAAAGATTACTCACTTTTTCCGATGTATTTTGAAAATACAAGTAATTTGGCCCACCTCTATTCTGTATATTCTAATATTATGTATATTTTTGACAAGATTATACATTATATGTACGGACAAGACCGGTAGTAGTTGGTGTAGATATTAAGTTATACCAAGAACCACGCACCAGTCTCGAACAAAACCAAAAATCACTGAAAATGCTGAATGGTCTTTGTAGTATATCTTAATTTAATATATGATTTTAACAAATACATGATTTCTCGCTACATCTCGCGACACCAACTCCGGTGTGATCTCCAGCTCACCCGTAAAATCTTTGACCTGGAAGTATTTAACTATGTTTCCAAGTCTTGAATTGTTGCAGGCCGCAAATACTAAAAATCAATCAAAAATGTTAATAGACACAGGTTTGACCTATTGAATGGATCCCTGAAAGGTGTCAGGCCCGGTGTCAATCGAGTCGTGAGGTGAGCGTGAGCTTTGTGCACGAAGTTTCAACATTTGTGATGCGAGCCAAACTTAGAAAATACAGTGCATACGTATATTATTTTGTATGTCAATTTTTATTAGCTGTCCCACACGCACTCGAAGTTACAAACAAAAATGTTCTATAGGTCGGCTTCTGGCCGCCAGAGGCTGATGGGTCGACTTCACTTCACCGCTGATATCTGAAGCTTGACCTTAGTAAACCGTACAGGTTCTCCTTCGAATATGACAAAGTGGCCTTACCATGATCTTGCTTTGCGAACTCCAGAAACCAAACCAAGGGATACATTGAGCATCGAATCGATAGTAGATATGTCATTAGATGTCACTTTGAGATGGTCCTCAAAAATTCAGCTTTGGGCAGGGAGACAAAACTAATTTCGAGGAGGTCAATCTACAGTAATCTAGGGTCGCTGTTGCTGATACTGGATTCCCTGTTATTCTTATGTATCACAACAAAGTATCATAGAACAATCCTGTTTGGTGCTATTCAGCTGGATGATGCTGAGTAGATAAAACTTCTCCGAATTGTTGAAAATGCAACGTACGGAGTGTCATCATTGACTTTGCTACTTTAATGGCGTTGTAGTTTATGTTTTCAATGACGAATCCATAGCCGAGATCTTCCTGCGATGAGAATCAAAAAGCATTTCAATATTGTCGACATCTTCAAAATCATGGTTTGAATTCCTGAAACTAACCAATTTTGCGAGGAGTTGTCCTGTTTATTTTCTGTAAAGGTAAACTGACCCAGCTTAAGGTCCAATTCTACAAATGTGAAATATGTTATTTTTTATGAGGAATTGACCAGGCTTATGATCCAATTCCCCTTTTTTTTGTGTGTTTTTCTTGCACTCTAATGAGTGCAGAACTGACTAATCCGTGATGCGGGACTAGAGCTATTCTAAACAATAAACCCAAGAACTACGCAAGCACTTTTGATGGGATTTATTATAAAGACCGAATTGACTTGAAAGGGTGGCTTTTCCAGTACAGTGTATCCTGTGCCAATATCTTTAGACAAGTACATTTGACTTAACACGGACCCGGATTAGCACTACTGTTTAGTGTCCAGGAGCTCAATGAGAAGTGAAGAGAAAAGGTAGGAAGTCTAAGGTTATAGTAAAGGTCGAGGGAGGGATACGTGGCCTGGCCTATGTTAGACCTGACTGCCACGTTGACAGAAAAATGAAATGTATTAAAAGACAGAGTGATTCTAAAGGAAGGCATGGCAAGCACTAGAACTTGTTTCTAGGATGCTGTGGAAGTGGATTTCCACATGTGATATAGGGAATGAAATGAAATGACAGAGGGAGTCTCCTGGCTATCTGCTTCATTTAGGGATGTAGGCGGACAATAGACAAATCATATTAAATCATAAAATAAATGAACCAAAAACAAGATTAACAATGAAAAGATTCATAAACATGTCCATTACAAGTTTGCTTATCAATTTGGTGATTTGACGAATCCATGCAGCGCACTACATAAAAATGCAAATACTATGACATGATGAAAATGTTGTTGCTGGTTCTGAACACTGAACTTGGTCCACTTTCTTTGGTGTAGCATTGTTTACCAGAGTGGATATCTGAAATTGAATAGGTAAACTTCTATTATAATTAAGCGATGTCATTTTGGCAAATTAAGCAACAACCTTTTCGTTCATTAATTTAGCACCGATTTTAATCGGAAACTGATAACCAGAAACTACTCTAGCAGTGGTACAAAATATATTAGACCATTTTTAATATTTATTGAGATTCTCAGTTTCAACTTCAACATGATTCGAATTCCAAGAATTGAACCAGTAGTGAACACATTCACACCGGAAATATACATATGACCAGCAGTGATCAATAAATTCTAAATAGTACTAAAGAATATTTTATATTTTTCCATAAACTATAAAATTTCTAAAATAGTTCCATTCTGCATAAGTCTGCTCAAATACAAAACGAAACAGTCGATTCGTTAACAAGACCAGTTTTACCAATCCTCTTCTACTTCATCAGTAACTGCAGGTCTGACAAATTCATCTCCCTTGACAATGTCTCCTTCGTCGTACTCTGATTCTCACAAAGGTGAACTGTCACAAATAGCATCAGGTGCAGGAAATTTTCCGGGTGCCAAGTTGAAACAGACATTGAACTCAGAGTTTGATGTAGTGATAATTACATATACACTTCGTTATGTCCGTCGTTTGTATTTGTAAGTGTTAATGGGGCTAGTGTGGTACTTGTCATAACTCCTGTGCCGTTGCCTGAACCATTTTCAACTTTTGTTAGGAACTGGACATCAAATGTCGCGGGCTCAGTAGCCGTTGTGTCGTTCGAGACGGAGCTTTGTAAAGTATATGACACGTAGATGTGAGTAGATATCTGCATGAACATTAAAAAATAAAAAAATTAGGTGTATTATACCTGTCATTATTCACATCTGGTCTACCAAGATTAATGAGGTAGATTGCAAGGAAAAAGGAAATACGTTCCTAACACACCAGGTATAAGAAACCAAGCAAAATATTTCTTGGTTCTAAAACACATCTAAAACAAATTGAATAATTTGACTAATTAGTTTCTCACAGCATAGTTCACGACATACCGCTTACCGCTCGGTTGGGTAATTCACAATATAGGGCATTCCCGAAAAAGAACAACAACAATGTTTGTTTTAAATCTGGCGTGGTAACAATAATTTATGCTACCTAGTCGGATCAAATGTACCGTGTATGTAAATGTAGAAAGTACTCTATTTACTATTGTTCTTCTCGTTTTTAATGTCTCCGTTTCTCCGGATGTATTCAAGTGACAAGCCAAATGTCTAATAATAAGAATTATCATGAATGCAGCAATAGCACAAATAATGAAAAACATTATCCATATGCCTTCATTGACCACTCGCTAGTTAATTCTCTCAAAATACTCCAACACCGTAGCCGAGACTCTCTTCATCCTTCCTCTCAGTTCATCCCACTCATCCGTGGTTAGTTTAAAATTGTACGGGAAGGCGTGGACGGTAAGGATCATGGTACATATGACGGTTTCCATACCCTTCTTTTCTCGACACTTGTTCTTCGCATCACAAGATCTTGGAAGTGATGAACACCCAATGTTCCAACTTCGCGCCAAATGCCTGCACCGCAATGATCTTGATTAGGAAGACCTGCAACGCGAAATATAAGTATGCCGAAGAAATGCTCAAGAAGAGAAACCATCTGCAATTGCTTTTTCTTCTTAATTTCCCCCAAATAAGAGTAAGTCGTATTGCGACCTGTGCAATCACTCTTTTTCTAGCTGTTATTTCCATTCTGGAACAAAAATATGTCAAAGTTAATTTATTAAGTGTTGATGCCAATGCAGGAATTTCAGGTACAGTAACTGTCTCACTCTCCTTGGCTTCCCCTTCTTTCAGAACTTCCGTTTTGGCCTTTAACGACAATGACACTCCCATGAACTTCAGTTTTGAATGATGGGGCAGATGCTGCCTGTTCAACCTGTTTGCTAACTAATAGCTTCGACTCTTTTTCTTTGTTAGTAGTATCCGCCATCTCTGAAATATTGAAACGGCAACATTAGTTTACTAATTAATACTACGGTAAATTAATAAATAAATATAATAAATAAATAAAATATACAAAAGAAATTTGAGAAGAGATAAAAAAAGAAATCATATTTTTATGGGCCTCAGTTTTCATGGACCACTCGTGTCAAAATGTTAACACTGCCAATACACTAGAGTCATTGCAGAGACCCTCTACAACCCTTTTTCCTTGCAGCTCGTCCGTGGTTAGCTTAAAATTGCAAGGGAGGGCGTGGGCAGTATGTATCGTGTTCCAAATGACGGTTTCCAAACCATTTTTGTCTTGACACTTTATGTCAATATCACAAGATCATCGAAGTCACTAATACGTTCGAACATCAACCGGATAGTTCCGGCTACCACAGTGCTGAAGTCAGCAATATGAGGAACATGACATCCTTAGTCCTCATCACCGTTTCTATATTTTCCAACTGCGCACCAAACGTATTCATGTTTGGTACCTGATTCTCCCGCTGATTCTATTTAGCAGATTTTGTTAAGCGCGTAACTTCTCCAGTGTCATGAGAATTAGCTTCAGTTTTCTCATAGTGAAGTACACGTTCGTTGCTTTTTGAATATACAACCGCCCGTATAGTTGGTTGACACGTTGTAGCCCTTGTCCTACGATAGTTCAAAATGTAACCGGAGATCATAAAAGTCTTTAAAGTTGAAATGCGTAAGTTATTACTCTGAATAATATATAAGTTAGGTCTGTTTAAGTGTGGTGGCTACCACACATTATCTTATTCTTCCTGCAATGAGAATCAAAAAACATTACAATATTGTCGACTTCTTCAAAACCATGGTTTGAATTCATGAAACTAACCAATTTTGCGAGGAGTTGTCCATTACAAATTTGCTTATCTGTTTGTTGATTTGACGAAAGCATGCAGCGCGCTACATAAAAATGCATATACTATGACATATTAAGAAAATGTTGTTGCTCGTTCTGAACACTGAACTTGGTTCACTTTCTTTGGTGTAACATTGTTTAGCAGAGTCAGAGTGGATATCTGAAATTTGAATAGGTAAACTTTTAATATAATTAAGCGATATCATTTCGGCAAATAAGCAACAACGTTATCGTTCATTCATTTAGCAGAGATTTTAATCGGAAACTGATAACCAGAAACTACTCTAGCAGTGGTACAAAATATATTTGAGCATTCTTAATGAGTTCGAGTACTCACCACTAACACCATATTAAGTTTAAATTATAGTATATTATGAACACAATAATCTTATAGATATATCTGATTTATGGGATTGTGCTTGTACTCCCACGAGAATAAGTTTCGGAAGCATTTCAGTAGGAATATACACTTCGGTATGTCTGTCGTTTGTATTTGTAAGTGTTAATGGGGCTAGTGTGGTACTTGTCGTAACTCCTGTGCCGTTGCCTGAACCATTTTCAACTTTTGCAGTGAACTGGACATCAAATGCCACGGGCTCCGTAGCCGTTGCGCAGTTCAGGACGGAGCTTTGTAAAGTATATAGTAGATATGTTCATGCACATTAAAAATTCAAAATATTAGGTGTATTATACCTGTCATTATTCACATCTGGTTAACCATTGTTAATGAGGTGATGCAATTTTTTATTAGTTTTTAAGATTGAGTTCCAAACGTTGGTCTTCATCCAATTTCGTTTAAATTTAACTACCTAATATACATTATTGTAGAACACGATACTAGACTACAAAAACAATTTTCATTGAATTCCTTGATGTTGAGCCGGGTATAGTATGGATCTCGAGAAATCCGTAGTTATCCTCTCCTGTGAGTCATACCACGGCGATTAGTACGGTAATGTTGGGGCTTGCTTATTACTCAATTATGTTTCCCCCAGACATGCGCTTATAGAGCCTATAGCATTCCATGAGTGCGAGGCTCTCCTATATTAAAAGGGTTTCGTTGAGATGTCAACCTGGCATTAGTTACCGGCTTTCTCGTAGTGCTTGTCACTCTTTGCGCGGTAGTAGTCACATTGAGAAAATGCTCGTCTATTTTCATTCTTCATGTATAATTCTCACCCCAGTCAGGTATGCAGCAGCTGTCGGCTCCCTGATGATTAGGTTAAATGCTCCACTTACATTTGCATGTGTTTCTATTCAATTTCCTTGAACATAACTACGCCTTTATTCCACAGTCTATTTTACAGTAATAATAATATTCAGTATAGTATTTCCTTACTTTCGCTGGTGTTTGCGCTCAGTTAACCACTCCAACCAAGCAGGCTGATATCTCCTATATAAATATTCGTCCGAGGATTGTTGATTATTTCTGCCAATACTTTTATTAGAGTACTTCTACCTCGATAGTGTCATTTTTGTTTGAACGGTTTGCGGTGATTTTTTTTGCTTGACCAGAAACCGGCTTACCTGCAGAGCTCTTCTGTGTAACGGACGAGGAAACGTTTGACATTTTGTCACAGTGTAAGTGACCTTACGAGTCGTAGTGATTGCGGCCCCGGTAGTAGATTTAGTTATTGTCTTAACCGTTGTCGGGGCCATTGTGGTCGTCGTGTAGTTGAAGTACTTTGCAGCAAGTCTTGGAGGAATTGTATAGGCTTGATGTGCATGTGGACATTTCCGTTTGTTATTGCCATACGCCGGGACACATTTTAAAAATGTTGTCATTTTTTCAATCAATAATTTTGGCGTTGTTGTTTCCAACATAGAAGTTAAACTGCTGGAGAATGTGACAACTACCATGGGGGTGTTGCCGCTAGTCTCCGTACGAGTAGCCTACCTAGTAGGTCCTAACCAAGCGAAAATTGAATACGATGGAATTAAATATGAGAGCATGATCGTGTGTGATACCAACAGCCTAAGTGATACGCTTTTTTACTAGTATAATTGTGAAACACAAACATATGACGCATTTCCTGCCACAGACTTCTTAAAATGGCCCGCCGTTGGTATCGTCATCACCATAGAAAATTGAACCACGACACCAGTGATAGGTGGAACTAGTAGGCAAAGTAGGCAACTAGTTGTAGAAGTTACAGTGAACCCGTCTTCAGTCGTGCTAGGGCTGCTGTTAGTGATATCTTCATTCTCATCGATCTTTGTTGTC
>JAQIXO010001022.1:0-14289 GCA_034700305.1 Protaphorura armata
ATCATGTATTGTGTTGCCATGGCAACTTCTACATTTGTCTGTAGATAGGGGGGCAGACATTATGTGGCACCCTGTATATTTACATTGGAAGCATTAGGATTTATTCTAGTTCCAAGACACCCTTTGTGTCCTAAATTTTTTAAGGTGTATCTCCTCTTACAGTTGCACTGCCCAGGGTTACTTACATTTACATTACTTGGTATGTTAGTGATATTGCGCTTGCACAGCACATAAGCACTGCTGCACTTGCAACCATTCAATATTGTACTGTGCTGTGTGTTGTGTATTTTAACAGAAGAACTGGTTTCCCTTTTTTCCCCTTCAGTCACAAACGAACCGGGGTCTCAGTGAGTCATTCACGTTACGTTACGTCTTCTAGTCTGTCCTTTTTTAATTCCTCTAGACGGAAAGTCTGTGTTAAATTAACTCATTTAAAACTTGTCCCCTCGTCCGTAGAAAGTGAGTCGACTAATTGGAAGCTTAAACGAGTCAAAATGTTTCACACGCTATACTGTAGCTCTTATGCAAAATGACACTCAAATGTTATGTACAGTTTTCATTTTCATAAGAATGAAGAAATAAGAGTACGTGGATTGTGAAGGTTTTCTTGTGTGTTCATGTTCATCGTGGATTCAGATTGGAGAAAGCATTCCCTTTCTTTTCCTCATGTGTTCTTAAAAAGGAGAAATGAAATGTGCATGTACATAGTTCCAGTGGCAATGGCATTGGCAATGAGAATGAGACACACAGGATTGGATATCTTGAAATCGTGCTCAGACCACGAGTAGTGTGTGACAAGACATTTTAAGAAAATGCGTTTTGATGTAAGTACTCATACTACTATATTCTTACATACACAGCGACAGCACAGTATTTGAGAAAAGGGAAGGAGGAAGAATCTTGAGGAGTAAAAAGAGAGAGAGAGACAAAAAATATATGTGTTTGACGGAGTCTGAGAGTTCCGTCTTTTAGTCATATCATATCGTATATTGTCTTCTCAAAAGTTAATTCGTGAGAGAGATACGACCGGAATGACAATGGACTGAATGGACTATCTGTGAGTTGAGTTGGGGGGTAAAATAACCCACAAGACACCCTCCGTAGTACATGAATTATGAAGGAAAAAATATGAACTTAATATTTAAGTACTTGTTTCCGGTGGAATTACTCCAACAAAATTATCCTGAAATTAGCATGAATTGTGTTTAGAATATGCGTAAATTTCACATGTGTGATGGTTCCCTTGTGGGTGCAATTAAGAGTGCAGTGCAGTACATTTGCATTTGCATTGTTGAGTCACAGATTGGATTTCAGAACAGGAAGACAAGGAAGAATTCCTCTTATGAAACGGAATTCCTTGATTACGCATTTTGTACTTAGATTGAGCATTGTGTTTTGTGTATTTTTTTCCTGTGAAGGCTGACTGATGAGTAAACCATAGGAATTACATTTCATGAATACTTATTTGGACAACCAACAAGTTCTAAGAGTGTAGTGTGTGTTTGGAATGTGTTTGGAAAGAGTTGAATGAAGAGAGAGAATTTTAATGGTACAAACGAAAGAGTTGGAAGGTTAATATGTGCACTGCACTGCACTACTAATGTGCATAGGAATGGAGTCAAGTATGTACAAAAGCAGCAATTGAAATATTATTATTAGGAGGATAGAGAAGATGAGAAACACAAGTTTTGTTTATTTACAAATGCTAGATTAGGGCAAGAAGAGGAGTGGTGGTCCGTGTATGTTTGCGTCTACTTCGATTTTTGTGTTGAGTTATACAGCAGTCCCACAGATACTTGACATAAATTGGATTGGCATAACTTTCTGTTTCGTTTCTAAAATTAGAATCTGATTAAATCTTCAAGACAGAATTAATTGATGAGCCGTTATGGTCTCAGTGTGGGTGATTTGTTGCGTACAGGTGCAGTAGGAGGTTAACTTCCGCAGTCCAAGTCCAACAATGTGTGAGATGTGTATTCATTACAATCTAAATGAAATGTGTCTGGAATTGTGGAATTCACAAAACTCAGGATACATTACAATAATTTAGAGTGACGGAGTGAACACCATTTACACCATGCTACATCCGCTAAAGTTGTAGGGATTTGGAACTGGGCAGGTCAGACACCTGTTCACTACGACAAAAATATTTTTTAATTTAAATTTCTGATAGAACTTAATATGAAAGAAATCACTTGAATGTTACATTCCGCGTGCAAAGGGACGCTTTCACGTGTGGACTTAGGAATTGCCTTAAGCCGACAGACTACAGGGGTGCCTTTATTTTATTTTTCCAGAACAACTTTGTGTTAAGCCCTTCCCTATTTTTCAACCCACGCAGTTTTCAGTTTAAGCCAAAGCTTATAAGCACGTGCGGTGAAAACTCGTATTATCTAATGTTTTTTCTAGATGTAACATTTAGGGCGAAATGGTCTAGTCTGTTGATCTGTGCTTTGCTGCTGCGGGAGAGCAACATTCCTCCGACGAGTTAAGTATAAAAGACTGTTCTATACAGAAAGTGAATTGAAATTGAATGGGTTACCTGCATTCACTGGTTGAGTTGAGCAGTCGGCAGTTGGCACTCGAATCAAGTTTTGTAAAGTAGTGCCGTTTTTAGTTTCTGCTGAGTGACTGAGTATGGCAGGGTAGCTCGTTAAATTTAAAGAAAAATGTTTTCAAATGGTGACATGGGATTTACGAGATTATGTCGTAGTCGTGGGTCTGTGAGAATTGGTTTGCAATTTTCTCGAGGTATTCAGAGCATTGACAATCTGGTGTAGTGTTGGTAGTGTAATAAGTATTGATGTTCATGCCGAATGAGAAATAATGAGTGTTTTTTTTGTGGTTCTGGTGTAGCAGTAGCACATTAGTACGGTTCATTAGTAGTAAAAAATGGCATAATTCTTTAAGCTGACGAAGTTATCATAAACTGTTGTATGTATGGTAAAATTAGCTTCAAAATCAAAATGTGTTCCGATTACGAGAACTTCTTTTTACGTGTGTACCGTGTTCTGAAGATTCTTTGACCGAAATTTTATACCTCCACATGTATTTTATTTACTTGGGACTGTCACAGCTGATAAAGTTCATTTTAACGCCCCCTCCTTTTTCGTGTTCACTTTTGTACTCTTATACTCTGTTACTCAATTTCTGACTTGAAGTTTGTGGAGTCAGTTATATTTTTAGTATGTGCATTGGCACAAGAGATGAAAAGGACTTGAACTTGTCAAAAGCGTAAGAGTGAAAAGGAAAAGAGGCTCAAGTAGAGTTGAAGAAGACAATCAGACTGATTGCTTCTTTAGGAGTAAAAAGGGCTTAGAAGATTCATTTTATACGTGCAGAAAATGGAATGGATGTGTGAGAAGTGTACAATCTGTAAGTAAGTGTGAGAAGAGGATGGACGAACGGAAGTTGCCTGGAGAGAGAATATAAGCCTGAAGGGTTCTGAATTATGTCTTTAAAGAAAACTTGTGCTCTAGTTGCAGAAAATAAAATAAATCAAGTTTGAGAGAAAGAGATAGATAATAGGATTAGGAAATGGAATAAAGGAACTAGGAACTGTATAGTTTTTAGGAATAAAAGGAGGAGGAAGAGACGGGGAGAGTAAAATAATTATACTGGAAAAGAGCAGCTAAGTTTATTTTCGAGAAATCCTTCTAAAGGATTCATTATTGTTTTAACCCTGAATCTCATTATATTTGCTCTGGTATCGGGTTTGCATACCCATAACGGATGCCCGATAATTTGAGACGCATGAAGAAGAAGTATAAATACCTACCTGATAATATGTTCTATTCTGCTCTCATGATTTAATTAGAACCGTCTCTGTCACCTCGCTGCTGTCAATTATCTGATTATATTCAATCATGCATTATTAGATTTCTCTTCCGAGTTGATCTGATCTGTCATGCAAATCTTTGACTTCATCAGATATTCGAACTATTATTAACAATCTACTGTTCTATTGGGTTGGCATTTCATTTGACGGACCAAACGATATTTTAGTTGCGACGTATACGTACACTGATTTTTTTAAATGGAGGTTATACAACCTTCCTATAGGGACGTCATTCTAATTCCATTGTTGGATCGTCTTCTTTTAAAAAATTAATTTGACACGCTCGATAGACACGCATTGTAAATTTACTTTGTATTGAATTGATGTCCTGAATTTGCGAGGCAACATATTATATTTTTTAGAGGACAAATTTGATGAACCCAAAGGCAGTGTGGATCAATTTAATGATGTGGTAATTGTTCGCTAACCTTATCTATTCTTACGTGCCAAGGGAAAATGGCTGAGGATTCTCACAATGGATGAGACAGCAATTTTAATATTTACATTTTTTCCCAGAGTGTCAAACATTTTATATTGTTTTTCCTTGTGTCTTGTTACGAGTAAGAAATTGTTAGGTGATGCAGAAGGAGATTAAAGAAAACAAATAAGGTCGGAGGGAAATAGTCGAGTCGAGGTTGTTTACTCAACCATGCTGAGAATTATTGACAGGTTGATTTGAACTTGAATTGAATGTCAAAAACCGGTTCTAATTTAAAGTGTAGGCTTACTTGGTGTCGTAATTAATTAATTCCTTTGGCGCGCGCTTCCTTTCATTGTTTCCCTACTTTGGAATTCGAAATTGACCCTGCCCTTGGTTCATGGATCTTTCGTAAAAGTTGTGTAATTAGTTTTACGATTCTTTTCATTCTTTTGAAATACAGATCAAACTATGATGCAAGTTCCATGGTCTGGGCCAAGTTTTTAATTTACAGTATTTATATTGTGGAATTACAACTCCTCTCCACCGTGATTCTTATCTTGTATTGTTTTTTCATGCGGTTGACATTCTCACTACAATCTATTTAAACCTTCTCAGTATATTTTGGAGTATTTCTAATTTTATTTATTTTTTAAGAAAACCTATCTACAATACATAGACTACGAAATCAAATCAAATAAATTGCCCCGTTTTTTTCGTTAAACATTTTGGTAATCGATTACCAGACGATATTAGTGCATTTTTCTCGATAGAAGAAGCAGAGCGAAGAAGTTAATCGGAAAATTCGTGCTGTCTCCTGGGCGGACAGCAAATGTGTCTTTGCACTTCTGATGATAAAAAATACTCTCTCGTTTTTATTTCCTGGTGGTATATTTTGTTCTAGTCGACTAATTGTTAGGACTGTCAGGGAGGGATTTTGCCAGAAGCTAGTAACTCGGTTTTTTATAGAACTTCCAATTAGAGGTTTTAATAACTTTTCTTTTCAACGCGCAAAATTCGTCAAAAGTTTTCGGAAATTGTCCGTCTGCTGTGAAGCCGTTTGTCAGTCTATTTGAATTGTCGCTCATGGAATGATGGAATGAGTGCCAATCGTAAGTTGTACGACTAATTTTCGGGTCTCCATCACCGACCCCCTACTAAGGGAATAAAACAATGGGACGTATTGGGATAGGGATTGGGATTGAGAGTCGAGCTGAGGGTATGAGAATTTTATTGTGAACCCTCCATTCCTTATTGGGGAAAATGAATGAAACAAGTGTATTTCTCATTCTGCGTTGGAACGCACGGTTCAAACAGATAAGAAGATCAATTAAAGTTGAGCCGATGTGATTATTCAAAGAGACAAGAAGTTGGATGCATGGGTTTGGTTGCATGTGGACCAATATATGTCATGGGAGAATCGTGGAATCTGGCACTTACGAAATATCAGCCTAGGAATCTGGATTCCTATGCTATGACCTCCAGGTTTTTAACGAACTGACCAATATTTGCAGGCGCTGCTTCGCTATTGTTAGGGTTCGACGTCGACCCATTCGTCCGATATTATTATTATTAGAACCTCAAAAATGAAAATTCAACGAATTTTCTCTTCTTAACATGATTCTCAAAGAAAAATTAGATTCAAAATTCATGTAATTCAGACATGAACTATCCGATTGTTAGGATTGTACAAAGTTCCCGTAACATTTCCATCAAAATTAAGAGGAGAGCTTGAATGAGTCACTCCAAACTTGATCTGGTTTATCCTCTTCCTTGTCTTTCACTGTCACTACAAATTATTACAATCACGTTGGAGTTTATCAGAATTCTCCACTCGTACACGTTCGCACTCAACCCATCCAATTCTTACGCCTTTATATTTACATTTACAAGTACAAACTATTATTGACACGTGTAACTAATTGAATAACATGAGCACGCTGTTAAAACTTATTTTGTGTCAGTCTCTGACAGAACTTGGGTTTGTGGTAAATGTTAAAGCGGTAGCTAAAATTAGCGGAATGTCTGGCTTACCATTAAAATGTAGCGAAATAGTGAGTTGACGCTTTGGAATGATTTTCCTTGAAAATTGCTAGGGATATGCGATATCTCCCAATCCTTCGAAATTTAATGAGATTATCAGGAAAATGTTGCAGTTACGATCTCGGCGTATTTGAGGTCGACATGTAATTACAGGTGGATTGGATTGGGTTGGTTACTAGTTAGACCAGATATTCCCATTTTCCTTGGTTATCGAACCCGATACAGAGCAGAACTCATTAAATTCTCAACTCGTGTCGTGTCGACAGTCGACGTATCTACAAATCATTTCCCTGGTGAGGAGAGGAAGAAGAAAGTTGAAGTATGAGAGAGAGAGAGATGTGATGAAAAACCTTGAAAATGAATCTCATGATGAAGGTCTATGTTAGTTTTGGATTTGGGATGAAGTTTGAGTGGCGGTTGATGTTAATCCAATTCTGAAGAGAAATGTCTGCAATCTCCAAACTTTGCTTGCTTGAGTGGAATAGAATTTACCTCTTCTCTTGAAAACTTGAGTAAAATTAGGTTCACATCCTGTTTCTCTTCTGCAGAGAGCATAAGTCCACCTCCACACGGCTTCTTCCTAAATGTACGAATATGTTCGTCCGTACAGTCTAGGAATTCTTAGGAATGGAATATTATTCGCACCTCAATTTGTACTGAATTTAATTTGAACTTTAAACAAAAAAATGAAGTTTGAATTCAGACACTTTCAATTTTTGAAAATGTGACGCCTCACACAGAAAAGCATTCCTGGAAAAATTTCACGTTATTTTTCATTCGTATCGTCGACTTCGTCGATGACATCCAAAATTGCGAAGAAATTAACGGGTCTTTCGAACTACATTTGAGAGACATGCTGAAAACCCCTCAATGTGTTTCGTGTATTATTTTTTCAATCATGTTACGACCCGGAAATAAAACTAATGGAAAAACCAAATTGCATCTGCAACATTAATTACGTGTCGTTTTGGTTGAATGAATCAATAAAACGTCAATAAAGTCGTGGGACTCATTTGTCACTTTTTCTTTTATGCACCCAAATGTTCATGTTCATTATTTATAAGAGCGCGTGTGTTCTGATTGTCACTTCCTTCTTTTGGGGGGAGTTCGAGTACGAAACGAACAAACGAGTAGAATTTTAGATTATGTGTTTGGAGCCTTACGGGAGGGCAAAATGTGCCATATGTGAGTGGCATGTAATTCCTCAATTGAGAGAGAACGGACGGTAGGCACGGACTGCATTATTTATGACATATGAGTTTGGATTTGAGGCAAATGTCAACAACCCTTTGGTTTACATTTAGAAGGAAATCCTAAAAAAGGTGATGTTTTTTTCTGTAAAAGAAGGAAAGTAGACCGGCCACGTGACGTAAAATTTAAAATGAAATGGAGACAATTGATATCGACAACGGAACACTTTGATACAAGACATGAGCCAAATTTTTTATAAAGTTAATGGTTGTCGTCACCGTCAGACTTTGTCATCCCTGTCTGGTCCAAGCGTGAATAAATTAAATGTTGTCATATCAAATCGTGTCACGATTTTCGATTCGTTTCCACGAATTTGTTCTGGCTCCTTTTGACATCTTTCAGAGTTGAGTGAATGACGCGAACGTGACCATGAAGAGCGGATTTCTTTCTATTAATCGGAGAGTGAAAGAGGAATTCAGGAAGAATTATCCTTGTATTGTTATCTTCTGATTGTTGGTTTCTTATACGAAGAAGACAAAGATTGATAATGAATGAGTATAAAGAGATAGATGAACAGGCTACAGGTGTTTGACTAATTAAAAAGTGTCATTAATCAACATTACGTAGAGATTGATTAACGGGAATTATAAATTCCGAATGCGTAATACACTTTCAGATTTTTTTTCTGTTTTGTGCTGTGCAAAAATGCCTTGCTCTTCAAGGTGACGTAGCAGTTCAGTTATGAAATGTTCTTATGTTACTGGCAGTGTAGAATACATTTTACATTTCATCAATTAAAAAACGCAATTCGAAATCTGTGACAGTTCATCAATTACCCTCCCTGTTACACGAATTGCCCGTAATGCCAGTATGAAATATTTACTCCCGAAGCGGGTGCCAAAGTACTTAACGATAATGTCCTTGACTCTGTATTACTTCAGTGGTGTAAATCTCTGTATTTCACAATTTAAGATGTTATTTTTATTTTCCCAGGCAATGTCTGACTGTGTTCCGTCACCCTCGTCTGACTCATCCTATGGACCATCTTCCGGTTCCAATTCTTCGAGTGACTCAAGTTCATCACCATCTTGCGAAATCTCTTTGGTGGAAAGACTCATTCGAACTCATCCAGTATGGTTTCTCCCGTCTCTTCAACGTTCAGGAGCACTCCATCTTCTTCAGGTAATGAGACAAATATTTTAATTGTTTTAGTGAAACCAGAGTACAGTTTTGTTCAGGTGCGAAATTGGAGTTAAATTCGATTTTCTAGATGGGAAGGGTGTTTCAAAAAAATATTTACCAATGTATATTTGTTATAGGCAAGATTTTTTTGGTTGGAATAATGTAGGAAACACCCAATGGAAATCAATTTAGTGGTGTTGTTGAACTTTTTCGGCTAAGTTACATTATGTCATAAATAAAACACTTCTTTGACTCTGACCGCCTGGCAATAATGTTTTGACTCGCCCTAATTCCATTGTCCATATTTGGATTGTTGGGTGGGTTAGTACATTCTTTAAGGAAAATCATAAACATCTGAATGAATGAGAAATTGATTTATCGCCTCAATCCATTGTTTCATTTTTTTCTACGATTAACTTAAGTACTGTTTTTCTATAGAAGAAATTGAATTTGACTGATTTGATTTGGTGTTGAAAGAAACCCAATTAAGTGAACAATTTATTTAGCATTGTGTTTCGAGAAGAAAACTTTACATAAAAGATTAGCAGAAGAGATGGTGTATCGTATTTCCAAAAACTACGCTGTGTGTGTTTTCTTTCCCCAACTTCATTATTCTGTAATAGAAAATGAGTAGCTGAAACATTAGTCTCATTACTGGGCGGTAGGGGAGAAACAGCCAGAGTTTGAGAATTGCAAATCTATCTGTAAAGTTGGAGTGAAAATGAACCTTTTTTTCTCTTTTTTTGGCATCCCATGTCGTGCATTCATAAAAATCCTTTGTGCCCACGGGTTTTGTGAACAAAGGATACATCGCGCGAGGATACATCCTTTGCTGGAGAAAGCGCGGTGGGGAATAACAGAGAATAGGAAAATCGATCATGTGTATTCTACGTTGTTGTTCGTCTCGCTTTTTACAAAGTATTGTCTGGATTTCTTTAGAAGTTTTCTCTCTCTTTCTATGCAAGAGAGTTAGTGGTAATGGTAATAGTAACAATCAATGCATTCTTTAGATTTACTAGCAGGTCATAGGTTTAGATATGAGTATTTCCGTACCAAGGTGTGCAATGGTTGGAATCACACGAAAATGTTTTTGTATTTGTCAGAAGTTTTTTACCCTCTTGACCGATTTACGGAGAGAGTTCAATACTTTTACGGTAAGAAGATTTATGCGACTTCGATTTTGCTGGCACGGTCACTGTCGGGCGACCAAGTACTGTCTCGGACATACCATGCCGAAACTAATATCAAAAACTAAGAATTTTAACAAATTAAAACTGACAATACGAACAAAAAGAACAAAAGTGAAAGATTTTTTTGGAATTCATGGATTTGATATATAAAAGTCATATCAAATCACGTAAAGTTGCACAACCTTTGCGAGCCATGGAAAATCATTCATTTGTGCTGACGCATATTTAATGCATCACTTTTCATTGACGACCTAACTTACAATTAGAACGATATCGCATTAAATATTTATTACGTTTTGATGACGGAAATTTTGGCATGTAAATAAGTTTTAATTGCTAACATGACATTCCACCTACCTAAACCTAATTGTCCATTGGACACACATTGACATTTATCTATGCACGTTTGTATACGCTTAGCTAGACATGAAATTCCTCGTCACATATTCGCAATGAAAATATGAAATGTTCCGGATGTTTTAACACTGGCAAATTCTCATGACATTTTATATTTTTTTCTAAAGGGACGAGAGACTGGGAATTTTATAGTTCGAAGCTCCACGCAACCACTAACGATGGCAGTGTCTGTGAAACTACCCGGGAATCACGTTGAACATTATTTGCTAAAAGCTGTAGACAATCGGATTGCTCTTGAGAATTCAACCCATACGTTTGAAACCGTCCATCAGCTCATCGCTCACTACTGCACACTCAGGTATGTTGGTTTTTCTTGTCTGGAATTAAAGGCAACAAACCCTTCCATCCGATTACAAAACCACGCATTTATTTAGCGGAATATTTACATTAGCAGCTAGAATTACAAGGAAACTAATTTTCATGTGAAAATCGGATTAGACACAATGCATGGTAGATTGAGTGCAATTTGCACCAACATATCCGTTTGCAGATAATTTTCAATGCAAGAAATTTTGAAAAATTCCAGCCAAAGCTGTGAAGATATAGTCTAATGAAACATCCACAAAATTTAAGAAGAAAGACTTTATTTTTGGACAAAACTTCTACAAAGGATTCCTTGTCAGAAAGGATTATGTCTGAAACTGCAAGGATGGTTTAAACAAGCAAAAACAACTGGAATTAAATTTGTGCTCTGACGCGGAATAAATTTATGGAGTTGAGAGCTGTGAGCCAAAACCGTCGTGTCACAGAATATCATTAATTAATTACTCATTTGGTTGTTGCGGATGGATGTGTGAGGGGCTGAGATCATTTGGTAACTGAATTTGATTGAAGAATGGTGAAAATAAAATGGTTTGGGAAGTGCAAAATGAGTAGTGTAATTTTTATTAAGGAAATATAACGTTTGATTTTTTCTGTTTCGAATTTGTTTGCAATTCAGGAATTTCGAGGAAGTTTTTGTAATTACTGTCACATTATATTCGTTATTTTTAACTCTCCGTTGGGACTACTATAATAGCACAAGTTTATTAGCGAGATTAGACGAGATTGGTTCTCTCAAGTGGTACTTCTCCAGGTGTGTGCATTCTCATATCAATTTATCCACAGTAACACAGCGCTGAGTACTTTGATCTCATGAGGGCTTAGAGCTTATTTTAATGATTGAATTAATTCCTTGCTTTTTTTCTCCTTCTAGTGACGAAATTCCAGTCTGTCTCCGGGTACCCAATTCGATTGCAGAAGCGACCACTCGTCAACAACTCCGGTCACTCGCCCTTCTCGGACAAGGTAATTTTGTCTATTTAGTTTAGCAAATTCCATTAGGAATGTATAGAAATATTCAGCGAGAAATGTTGAGGTGGCACAGAATTCCACTTCGGGGTGCAAATTCAGTTTGATTAACCTTGCTTAGCATTTGAATCAACAATCCTAAGCTTCAGATAGGTATTTGTTATTTGTGCACAATAGTGAATAGGAGATACGAGACGAGTTCCGATTTAAAACTACTCTGGAAATACTCCATCAACACCAACCATAGACCAGATTTGTAAATTCCACGCAGCTTTAATTTTGTAGGATGTAATGTAACAGATTGTAGTAGAATTTTGTTTTCATCCGATGAGGACATTAAAAATGAAAGAGTCGAAACATACACGGCATCAGGATGAGGCTCTTAGGCCGAACACGAATTTGAGTCTAGAAACCAGGAATCATTTCCACCCAGTAAATAATGCATGTTTTTCACTACAGACTAGACAAAGTAGACACGGACGCGGGTTTTCCGTCATTTGCTGGCTGTCATGTCAGGTCTAGGGCTTTAGTTTATGGTAACAACAGTACTGTACCCTGTGAAGACGTGCAAGGGTACAGGGTGAACCGGTGAACCATATTTTGCCTCCTCGTCTAATGTGAGACAAGGAGATTTCCAGTGAATGGAATTTCGTCAAATTATAATATCATACGAAAATAGAATAAAAATTTAGGGACTTGGATTTTTTATATTCTCTTCACATTCGATTTTCTTTCTACGATTTCTTTTCAATGGGCACAATATTATGAACTACCCTGTGTATTGTAGATTTTCGTCTTCAGAACAGAATCATGTCCAAAAAGTGGAGCTACATTGCTGAATGGCTGGCACGTTCGAGGTGTCCAAATTTGGACATTAGTTTTCCATTAAGAGCTGAGGCGAGAGAAGAAAAAAAAAGCCATTAAAGGCAAGAGGGCACAAATGAGACCTTCCGGAACGGGTTGAGTTTGTTGGACCGTCAAGGGATTCATTTCTAGTTTACGCGTACAATGTCTTAACCTTAGTCTCTTGGGTATAGTTCAGTTCAAGTTAAGAATTTAGGATGGTGAATAAAGTGGGAAATAACTTGTGGGTTTTCTCCGTTTTTTTTATTATTTCCGACTTGCAATTTAAGTAATGACACTTTATGAAAAATTTACAGAGTTTTGGACTCGAGGGGCTGGAAAGGAATTGAGTAGTCCATCAGACGCAGAGATCAGCAAAAATTTCATCTCCTCAGGTCTTGGAAGCCAATCCAGCTCGAGTCAAAATAGTCTCTGTGACCTACGCAAGTAAGTTTGGATTTTATTTTAAAAGAAAGCTTTAAATTCAAACATTTTCAAATAATTTAATTTAATACCATGGACAGATTTGATATTAACATATCTGAATATATCCGAATGAACGACTCATTTGTTATAAAAATTAAAGTGTAGAAACGTAGAATATGAATTTGGAGTATCTCCGATTTGCTATTCCAAGAAAACTATTAATATGGTAAATTTATAACACATGTTGTATTGATGATTCAAATATAAACGTTACATTTCAATCAACAACCATGTTAGCATGAAGGCGACAAGAAGGCCGGCGCTGCGTACTCGCGCTATCGTGTATTATTCACAAAGTAAATAAAACTAACAGTACAAGAATTACCACACATGTAGTATTTATTACCGAATAAATTTCCCTGTGGAATCTGCGCGTCGTCATTCATACAAAATACACGTCAAGTTTCATATTTCATTTTTTAGTAATAACGACACGAAACTGATGATAAGGGCAAATATGTATACATAGGGTGGTTCTTTACAAATATGATCCTCTCATATTAAGCGAGGTTCGTTTTGTTTTGTCTGATCTTTTTGTGATCCACCCTTTAACTCCCATCCCATGTCGGATACTACTAACATTTACATTACATAAGATTAACGTGACCTTTTTATCAGTGTATGAATGAATGATAGGGTGATGATGCTAATGTTGCTAAAATTTCATGTTTATTTGTAGTCTGACTATTTGAGCAAGTTAACGCAGAGTTGAGATTATAATTTTTGTATTTCCTATTGTTCGAGAATTATTTGAAAGTTAATCTTTATTTTGTAATTTTAGACCTTGTCGGCCAACCACACTGGAGTTGAGTGCCTTGGTGAGTGGTGGGAGTGGGACCCCACCTCCAGTACCGCCGAGATGGTCGAGAAGCAATCTTCTGACCCCAATGTCTCTCCCTTCATCCGTTCAGTCCACTCCATCAGAGGTCCAGTCAACTTTCTCAGAAAAAAGTGGTCGAATCGGAAAGAAGAAAAAGAGACACTCCGGGTCTGGGAAACCAGAGTCAATTCATTACAAAGACACTGAGATCCTGGCTTTATTCAAAGGGGTGAGTTGAAATTACAGTTAAACTTGTTTCTAGGCGATAAAACTATGGTCGTCTGGTACAGGTGGTCGTTATGACTTAACCTAAGAACTCGACGTCCTGGCCAGATGGTCCCGGGAATTAATTTCACTTGTTATGAATTTGGAGTGTAAATTGTATTTTCACACTGTGTTTTCTTGAATAGCATATTCCTGAGTATTGATTACCCGGTAGCAGGAACCCCAAAATGAAATGAAATATTGTCGCCTGTCTGAGTGAAATAAAGTCTTGTGAAAATCTTTAGAGTTGAGAAATCTCATGTTTTCCGGGTCATAATCTGGTATTCTTGACTCTGAAATTGGATGA
>JAQIXO010001023.1:0-14282 GCA_034700305.1 Protaphorura armata
CGCAATATGCGTTGTCAGCACATTTATCAGAAATTCCATTCGGGGGTTTAGGAAGTGCCTGGACAAATAAATTAATACAATTATGGGCCAAAGTAATAATAAAATAACAAAAGGTGTAATTTTGAAATTACCCATTCAATTCCGTCACTTATTTGATGAGAGGTTCCCTCATACTCTAACCCAGTCGAGAAGGAAATTAAAATTCCAAAAGTAAGAGCAAATAATAAAAAGTTATTCATTGTTGTTAATGTGTAAATTATTAGCTGACTGAAATTAATTTCCTGACTAAACCGAACTAATTATTTTTAGTTGAGCTGGCTAGTTTATATACCAAAAGATTTAGGTCAATTGACACAAAAAAAATTAGCAACTTCAAAGTGTTTTGAACTAATTCTCTTTAGTCTACATGGCCAGATTACATGACTAAAGATTGAGGTCAATTGGCAACAAAGTAGCAACAGCTTGTAGGTGATTTGCCGCATTTTTAGACAGAGAAGTGTACTGATAGTAGAGTCTTTTATCTTTGGTGCTCCCAATTTGCTATGAGAATTCAGAATACAATTTATATTTATAATGTGTGATAAGACATTTTTTTGAAAAATAAAAAAAATGTACGAATTTTTTTTTGTGCTAGTTCGCGATTATCATGACTAACCTCGATATCCTGACGTGCTCCAAATACACCTGCAATGCAATAATTCACGTATGAAGGTTTTACAAATTCTCTTTAACATTGTGACAGCAACGATTAACATTTGTAGAGCATTAAACATATAATGACAACACTTTGATTGGCTTCTGGAATGAGACAACGTTGGGCAGAACAGATCCTTATGTGCTAGTCGTTTTTCATATACATTGCAAAATACGATAGGGTGCAACCACATAATATGCATACACTTTTTATCACATCTAGGGTATCCATATCCGAACATGTTTCATGTATCCGGGTAATGGATAATCCGAAATTTAACGTCCGGATTATCCGGATATTTATAGCCCATTTGAAATACATGTGTCAACAATTTATTTTTAATTTTGACGAACAATTTTTGTTAATGAACATTTTGAAAAGATTAATCAAAGTTTCAACTGTAAATGACGCATCTGATGATACAAAACTTTAAACGAAATTGATTTCGAAATTTTTTCGAAATTTTTTCGAAATTTTGAAAAAAATTCGAAATATTTTTAAAATGTTCAAAATATCTTTAAACATCATATGCCGTCGAAATTTTTGGTCAAAAAAATTATTCCGGGGCTGGGCGATTTTTTGAAGTCACATACCTCCACTTGGACTTGAAATGAATTTTCCAGAAAATGGCATGGAAAATAACCCATGAAAATTTCAATTCCAAAGGGGGGACCTTTTGGACATTTCTGTTCAAAATTTTGAAATTTTTTTAAAAATAGGGGTTTCATTCTGCAGACCTAAAATTTTACAAAACACCATTAATTTGGAAGGTCTTCAAAGTAGTATAGGCCGCGACACTCAACTCGACCAACACTTTGTATACCTTCCTTGTCAGTTTGACAACCGACCGGACCACCATACATACATACCATTGATACCATACAGTCCGCTGACAATGAATTTTTTTTAGGATCACGGTCATAATTCAGATTCTGTTTATGTTATCTTAAATCATGTATGCATCTAGGTTCCCATGCTTTGTAAGGCCGCAACTAAAAGTTAACTAAATTATATAAAATTGAGAGCGTCTCAGTTAACCAGAATTGTTTATAAAAAGTACCCAATAACTCAGAAGATTTGATGACAAATGACCAAGAGAAATATGCGGCAAATAACGTTAGCACAAAACAGAGATGAAATAAATCAACACACTGCCTTGCTTTTCCGATATACTGGATTACCGTAAAATACCGATTAGAAGCCGATTCCGAATAGTAGCCGGGGCTCGAATACTTGTCGGGTACTCTATGCCGGGGTGCGTCAGATAATTATCAAGTGATAATGATAAGTGATAATTACCTGATAATTATGAACAAAAAAATGAGTAGATAATTATCATTTTATCAAAAAATCAAAATTATCACAAAATTATCATGATTATCAAGATAATTATCAGATACTATCAGGATACTTATCTTGGTAATTATCATTTTGTTTGATAATTATCACTTTTTGATAATTATCTGGATAATTATCTGATATTTTTAGGTCTTATCATTATCACCATAATTATCACTTTTTTTTATAATAATCCGGATAATTATCAAAAAAGTGATAATTATCAAACAAAATCATAATTATCTTGAAAATTACGCACCCTGCTCTATGCTACTCTAATGCAATGTGCAGTCACTCAATGATAATCATAGAAATAGAAGTCGGTCCCGAATACAAGCCGGGTCTCAAATACTAGCCGGGTCTGGTGGAGGCAAATTTAAATAGAAGCCCGGGCTTCTATTCGGTATTTTACGGTAGTCATATAATTCTTGTTACCAAATCAAACGAGTAAACCAAGAGTCATCAAAATGTTACCAGCACGATTTTTGGCGAAACTGTAATTAAGGAGCTGACAAACTAATCAATACTGTAAATTCATTTGGCCACCCTCGATTTTCTTGACCTTTTTTCCAGATCTGACAAAAGCTTGAATAGGTTGATTTCTTGAATTGCATTGTATTGTATGTGTTAGTATGTATAGGTTTAGATCAAAACTATGTATCGTCGTTGATAAAGCAATAGGTCGTAACTAAAGTTGTTTTTTGTTCACAAAAACCTCAAAAAGTCGATTTTTCAGCAGAGACGAATTGCGCTGTTTAATAAATCCAGACTACAAAGAAAACACAATTCCTTTTTCAAATAAAATAGAAGAACCCCAAATTGATGCGCCCGTGACCTTGGTTTTTTGGTACGGGTTATAAAACTTGAATTAATGCGTCTTGGCTCGACTATCTCTGTGTATTCGGGAAGGCAGATACGACGTTTTGCAGGCAAGTTTGATTCTTGCAATATTTGGAGCAGATAAGCTTAAGTTGGAGTTACGACCAATTGCAGTCAATATTTTAGGAATAATATGGACTAATGCTCAAGTATTAAAAATGAACAAGTTAAGATATTTTGCAGGCATGCGCGCCGATTTTTTTTACTATTTTTCATATCAAAATTTCATTTTCGGTAAAATTTGAGTTACGACCTCTTTGTGAACGAAAAACAACTTTAGCTACGACCTTTTCGCAAACAAAAAACAACTTTAGTTACGACCTATTGCTTTATCAACGACGGTATGTTTCAAGGAGATTGTGTGAATTGGAATCTATAAATCCGATTGAAATTTCTTGTTAACGTAAAGTGCAAGGCAATGTAACGAAGAACCGTCCGTCCAGGTCCAACTATCCCCATTCAAGTGCCTTTTAATGCCAACATCACCATGATAAATGAGTGAATCTTCAAAAAAATCCACTATACAACAGATTAAAACGCGAGCCATGCAGTTTTACACACTCTAAATCAAATATTTCATCCAAACAGTCTCTGCTCCCGTATTGATAAACCTGATAAAGAGTAGGGCATTAATTAAAGGCCGATGTATTAGAAATTTACGTCTTTGAAATACAAGTGTATACAACAAAATTTATTGGAACTTAAACTCTTCTAAAGTTATGGTAATTATTTACTTACTTAATGAACATTATCCAGCAATTACGGCATTTCTACAATAAAGGAAATAATTCAGTAAAATGTGCAGTTAATATTAATTTCCATTGGTTCACAATACAGAAGATAGACAACGAACAAAGGTAATGTGAAGAGAAGACAGAATTTATTCTTATTTATTCAATCTCTTCTAGGTTTACAAGCAAAGGTGAGTGAACAATGTAATGTACTGCCGGGTATTTATAACAAAGAATTCATACAGAGATTTCTGGCCAGAACATGTAACAAATCATAGTAGCCTAAACCAAACAGTACAAAACACATTGCGGTTTGAATTAGTTTATTTTAGTTTAAATCGAACTAAAATGTGAAAATTATGACAGATTATTGCAACTGATTTGAAAAGCTTCTACTACAGTAAGAATACCATGCAAATACAATCCAACACTTTTTACATGCATTCAATTACATAAAACAAGGCATGCTTCAGTTTATGGTGTTTATTAATTCGGCACACACCCGCACTGAGGTTGAAGTACGTAAAAATTGAGGTAACCAGGGTGAAGCTGAAACGTGCAGATGATTTCTAATTAGTATTTTCAGTCATCCAGAAGCATAATCGTCTTCGTCACTCCTCGCCACCTGATGGATTTATTTATTGATCGTGGTAAGTAGAAGTTGGGAAGTTAAGTAGTAGTGCGCGGGTGTCAAGTAAAAGTTGGCTTTCAACTGCGGCGCTACTACTCAGCCACCATTACTCCGAAATTCAAGCATCATCTGAAATCTTCCTTGAGGGAATTTGAAGAACCTAAACTAATGAAAAAATGTTACATAAAAATATAGTTAGTAATTGGCATTCACGTATAAGATACACAAGGCAAGAGAGAAAACTATATAGGGGTTCTTTTTTTGAACAGAATTTAGTTGTTGGTTGTCTGGACAAGTAAATCTTTCAAAGATGACTGGCCGCTGAGAACTGAAGAGCATGTACATACAGTACATGTCCTGTGACAGAGATCCGCCTATTCAGAATAGGCGGATCTCTGTCAAAGGAGATCCGCCTATTCTGGCTATTCTCCACTCTCGCAATGCCAAATTATAAGGAAGGAAAAGAACAGTAAATATGAATTCAAATTAAAACAAATTACTCTCATCTTCTATAACATGCATACCTAGTCATAAAAGATGGGTGCACTTTGCATTGGGCTTTGTTTAAATTGCTGACTCGGTGCAAGAATACTTGTTGCAAATTGTTATTATTTAAGTTATTATTACCTATTTGTTTAACTGAATCGACGGCAGTGGGAGTGAAAATTGTACAGACATGGGCAGACATTAAGTCTTAATGTTTTCTGGAGGATTACTCCGATTTCGTCTTACAGTCAGAGCCAGAACCATAACTTGATAACACATGAACTGCTGAAATTTTCTACAGAAACTAAAGATTGATTCATAATTTGAAGATTGCATGGTCTTCAAATTATGACAATCAATGACCCTGCCAATGTGAATGTTTTTTGAGCAAGCACACAAACAATACGTTAAAGCAATAGTCCTTGAAAGACATTTGAAATTCGCTAACTGTATGTGACGGCAGTATCATAGCAAACAAATTTTTCAAAATCAACTTTCAAAATAGGAACATTCATTTTCATTGATAAGACAAACAAATAGTTCATATTTGAATGTTCGTTAAAAATCCGAGGAGGTAAATAAGAGGTACATAAGGCGGCGTCGTGTGGTATTACCAGTCGAATATTGCTTGATTTACTCGATTAAAATCCTGGCTTCTGAAATTTAATGTTTCTAAGCAGCTAGCCGTCATGTAGAATTTCAACCAAATCAATTTCTGAATCAAAAATTATACATGTGCAACAATTAATATATAATCAGACCTTCAATGACGACGAGATTCGTAGATTTACTTCAGATGAGTTCTTTGCAGACTCCAGGCTCCTGTTGCGGGACGGACGGTGAGGTAATGGTGATGAGTAGTGGATTGAATTATATTTGATGATCAGAATTCGATTTCGGATTCGTGTCTAGTGAAGCACCTAATCAATTAAGTGGATGATGATGGAAGAGAATGGAGAGAGGGGATGTTGAATAAAATGTGTGGTTGAGAAATTGAATAAAAACAGGATGTAATTTTTATGTATCGTTCATGAACAGACAGAAGTGGTTTTAAGTTGTTTACTGAAAGATCGGTCTGACCGAATTGCTAGACTCTCGGTTCTTTCAACAATAGTTTAAGCTGATGAAACTAAAAGAACCATAGCTTGTACTTGTACACTGTAGAAACAGAATGTCCCAGAATACTAGTCTGTTGCTAAGACCCACACACCTGCCCGTCAATCTAAAAACCTCATGGGTAACCAATCCATCGTCATTGATAACTGACGCGCCATGAACCCTCAAAAATGGTGGACGACGATGATGCATTCTTTGCCCTTTTAAAATGAGGCTGGATGAGGAACATGAAACTACCCTGCACATATGCAAATGTAAATGAAAATTATGAGGTACAATTATTAATACTATATACATAGGGGACTGTTGTTGTTGATGAAGAAGAGACATGGAGGAGGATAGTGATAATGACAATATGAGTCCGTGAGACAACTAGACCGTTTCCTGACTCACTGACGACGAGGGTTTTATCTTAATAGGGATCAAATGACCAATAATCATGACTAGCTAGCACATTAAGGAAACAAAATGTGTTTTTCAAAAATTGTTTTTTGAATTGGGATTCTACACTCATGTCTTCAAGTATTTCATGCATTTGAAGTCCGTAACCTTTCACTTTAGTTTTAGAATTATATTATGTAAGACAGAGCACACTAGCTCTCTACTCTTATTTCATATTTGAAATAGAAATACACACAGGATATCCACGATATTTCCCACAAGTTATAGACTTTACAAGTACATTTTATGTTTTGATAAGTTACACGTACAGAACACGGAGGTCATAGAGCTCGTGAATCAGGTGCGGTGACATTTGTTCAGTAGGTTTGAGATGCGTACCAGGTATTAACAATTTGCGAGCGGTCTCACGAGCATATTTACAAAAATTGAATGCCCATTAGAACGGTCACAAACCACATGATACCCGAAAGATCACAGAGTCTTCAATTCTTCTGCATCAGCGTGGGTGATTTTCTGTCACAAATTTCTTCGAATCATCAACACGTTCACGTTTATGGAGAGTGAGAAAATTAAGTCCAAAATGCACTCTCACGGAACTTTTCTTACGATAACTTTCTCCGGTGCGGAGTTTCCAGAAATGTAATTTTTATGTGATTATCCTATAAATCTAATCACTCATGTTTACCGTTCATTCCATTGTAGATCTCCTGAATGCACGCAAACTGTCTCACATGTACACAGTGAAGTACAATTTCCTTTATTGTGTAAGGTTAATGTGATCTGTGAAACCGAATAGTTTATGAACGACCCCAATTCATTCAATACACGTGGGAAAAGACCCAACATTTCAAAATACAAAGAATTCAAATGAAAACGAAACAAAAACGAACCAAAAGACAAGTGTGTGAAGGAAAAAAAATACAGGAACCGAAATTGATGAAATCAGTGATTCGAAATCAACAGGAAATCTAGAAGTTAGAAGACAGAGATCGACCAACCCAAACAAATTCTTTGGAAATGTCATCGTCATTCGTAAGTCTAATAATAATTAAATTCTCCTTTGTGGTATATTACTCTTCAAAAGGACTTCCTTGTCGACACAAACTGTCATGTACTCGTATTAAAATGACCTCATCATCATCTCCTCAATAATATCCGCATTGTCAACATTCGAACCACGTCT
Organism: Protaphorura armata; assembly: GCA_034700305.1. NCBI lineage: Eukaryota > Metazoa > Arthropoda > Collembola > Poduromorpha > Onychiuridae > Protaphorura > Protaphorura armata. The sequence goes on from JAQIXO010001023.1 coordinate 7,461, forward strand.
AACTTATCGACGGGTTCGTAGTCATACTCCCTAGACTCCACGCTTTACATATTTTTTCAACTCGGAATTTCCGAAATTAAGAGTAAATAAAAAATTCCTAGAGACAAGAATTGTTAATTTGTCCGTGAAATGTTATAGGTTGAGGAGGCGGGGACTTCTGCTGATGTGACGTACGGTAGAAAGAAGGAAGACGCAGAATTGTCGGATTGGTATGAACGAGCTGACCACCCTTTGTTGAATGACCTTGTAAGCTCACAATTCATCTTTTTGAGATGAAAACAAAATTTTAACTGATTTCATATTTTGTGTTCTTTTTCAGATTCTAAAAGCAGTGTTCGTACACGTGAGACGTTGTGATTTGAAGTCTTGTCGAGTGGTTTGCAAGAAATGGAATGAACACACTATTCCACTCATACGTCCAACCTGCCAAGTCACGATTCATGGAAAGAGATCTGAGGAACAAAATACCGAATCCCGTCGGATTGTTGATTTTGTGAAACTGTTCAAGTCCAATGAATTAGGACTTCCGTTTGATAAGTGTCGGTTCGGTCCCATTCGAACAACAGATGGAGCTGGTAAACAATTCCTTCAGATTTGTGGGAAGTCCATCAAGGAACTTGTTTTATTCCAACCGAAAAACGTGGACTATTTTCGAACAATTGAAAGTGTCTCGGCATTACTCAAATTCTCAACACAATTGGAAGCCCTTACAATTTCTGGACAATTTGTCCCTCGATTTAGACTATTCTATTCTAAACTATTCCCGGACTTCAAACCTGTCTCATCTGCTTGGAAGCACTTCACGGTCACACCCGTCTTATCTGCTCTGAAAAAGTTGACCATCATCCATGATCCCCGTAAACCTCCAATCGAATACTGCCTTACATTTTATGATGAATTACTCAGTGTGGCTTCTAACATTGCTCACATCAATATTGACGACGGGGGTTACCGGCGGAGTGGAATCACTCTTGTGTTGAATTCAATTGAAAAGCTGGCAATGGAATCATCCATTCAATCTTTGATGCTCAAATCCGCGAGCGTCGAGCACATTGAAATACTGAAAAGAATGGCTGAGAAACCCAACGGTTTGAAATTGAAACAACTCAGTTTCAGGTCAGAGAATTTAATTTCAAATAACATAATCAAATTGGCAGCGATTTTCAAAGACACCTTGGAATATTTCAACGTGAGTGGTGGATCTCAAGGAACTGATTTGATGGATTTTCCGAAGATGCCGAAACTCAAGTCTTTCATACTCGGTGTCAAGGAGAGTTTGAGTAACACAACCGTGAATTTGAACCACTTTTTCCCAGTCTTAGAAACATTGAATATTGAGTTTCTATGCAGTGATGATAGGAACGGCTCCATGGAGTTCTTTTCACAATTCCAAGTCTGCCCAACCGTCAAAACTTTTATTTTGCCTTACAACATTACAGGCATCCGTACATTTCACAATATTTTGAGAGTCTTCCCAAACTTGAGGAACTTAACGTTGAGTCTTCGAGGAGAGCAAGCGGAACAAATTATCCGACTTATTTGTGCTGAGATGACACAATTGGAGTCTTTGTCTCTGGTCATTTCCTTGAGGTCAAAAGTTCCCATGAAGCTTGACTCTATCATCACTGGAATTCCAATTCAAAGACTCAACGAAATCATTTTTGTCATTCCCGAATTGGAGAAAATGACAGTCCAAGAGAGAAGTGAGAAGATTAGGAGTCTCGTGGAAGAACACAAGACTCAAGAGCCGTCAATTCGGAATCTAACGGGTAGGGACGGTTCATAATTATTTTTTGGTGTAATTTCTGTAAACTTATGTGAATTTTCATACATAACATTTACATCGTTACTACATTTGTCTTGAAGTTATGTTCCACCCTGTACATAATAATATCCATGTATGTAATCTTGATAATGTGTTTTTGTTTTAGATTTGCGACGCCTAAGTCTGGAAGTGGAGGTAGGATGGGAACCAATTCTTAGTGACCTCACTGGCTATTTGGCAATCTATTTGATGAAATATCTTAAACGCTTGGACATTAATAACTGTAACGTGAGTGCCAATTATTTTGATTTAAAAGTTATAAACATTCATGTGAATTATTCCACATGTCTGGAATGTCTTTCATGTTCTCTTAATTCTTTTTTTAGTTCACAAAGACTTGCTGTCAGATTTTGACAATGGAGACTGGACTTGAGGAGTGGAGCTTTCAAGCCGCGTACTACAGAGCAGTGGGAACCAAACACATCATTCCTCCATTTCCAATTCCTGACAAAGATTAATTAATTACATTTTAATTCTCATGTATGTCATACGCAGAATAAATGTTATAAACTAGAGAGTGGTAACAAGATATATTTACAAGAATAGTATTTTAAGCATTTAGTATTTCATTCAAAATTTAAGTTTCCATCTACGGTATGGATTAAGTTGATGTTGATGTACGCACAGACCGGGTAGAACGAAATATATGACGAACGAAGCATTTGTAAATATACAAAATACTTTCCAATTCCCTACTAATTTAAAATACCTTTGACAATTAGAAGAGTTTACAATTTAAAACTCATAAAGTTTAATAAAAAAAAGTCTTCACGGCTGGGTCACGCACGATATTCCCGTCATCATTTCCTTTGGAACAAATTTTAGTGTCAGCAGATGTTTCCTTGTTTCCACTACTGGGGTAAATCAATTGGGCAATAAAAATGTAGGTTATTCTGAATTTTTGTAATTGATGCCTGGTAATGTATGAACGATCCGATTCATTTCCTACACGTGGGAAAATCAACACATTTCAAAATACATGGAATTCAAAAGAGAAGAAAACGGAAAGAAGGAATCGAAAGAATTACGAAATCTAAAAAATTAGTCATCAGTCTCCCACTCACTCAGTTCAGTAGTCAAGTCAGTAGAATTCAACAGAAATCTTGGACCAACTCAACGAGGTTTCTTGGAAATTACATCGTCATTCGTGAGTCTCGTAAGCAATTTCTAACCTTGTTTTTCATACTACATTTCAAATTAAGTAAAATATTTTGAATAATTTAAATTTCTTATTATTGTGAATGGAGAGTGCTATCCAAAATTAGTTAATTCTGATTATATAATTTTTGTGTGTTTTGTTAGAAGAAAATAAGAACCCCATAGCCATGGCTTCAGTTCTTAAGAAAAGTGAGGTGAAAAAGGTCCTGGAAGAATTATGTGCATTATTTGATGACCGATCAGTCCAGGAGGCGGACGAGGAATTTTCGTGCAGTACGTGTGTCAAACTCATCTTGGAATTAAAAAATCATGTTCAAAATCCTACTCACACTAATTTACGTCAAGGAAAGGTGAGTACTCTCTCTACTCTACACTGTTACAGTCGCGGACAAAGAAAGCAAAAGAGAAGTCCTACACTTGTGAATTTGTAAAGTTTGAAAAGGTGATAATAATTGTTAATTTATTCTGTGAAATTTTAAAGGTTGATGTGCCGTTTGGTGGAAAGGATGAAGACAAGGAATGGTTAGAACGAGCGGACCATCCTTTGCTGAATGACGTGGTAAGCCCATAATCTATCAACTTTTGAGATGAAAACGAAATTTTAGTTTTGAAAATGATTTAAAATTGTGTTTTTTCTATCCCAGATTCTAAACAGAGTGTTTGGACACATTAAGCGTTTTGATTTGAAGGCTTGCCGTTGAGTTTGCAAGAAATGGAATGAACACACCCTTCCACATATGCGCTCCACCTTCCAAGTCACGATTGAGGAAACCAAATCTGATAACGACCGTCGTATTGTGGATTTTGTAAAACTGTTCAAGTCCAATGAATTAGGAATTCCATTTGAAAAGTATCGACTCGGACCCTTTCCTACAACAGACGGAGCTGGTAAACAATTCCTTCAGATTTGTGGAGAGTTCATCAAAGAAATTGTTTTATTTCAACCGCGTCGAGTGTACCACGTTCGAACAATTGAAAACATCTCAGAATTACTCAAGTTCTCACCAAAATTGGAAACTCTAACAATTTCTGGACAATTTGTCTCTCGATCTAGGAATGTTGTAAAACTCTTCCCGGACTCCACACCCGTATTGTCCGCATTGAAGAAGTTAACGGTCAATCATGACTCCCGGAAATCCCCTGTCAAATACTGCCCAACGTTTTTTGACGAATTACTCAGTGTGGCTTCGAACATCTCTCATCGCCATTGACGACATGAGTTGGCTAAGAGAGCCGAGAATTGGCACCACCGTTCTATTGAATTCCATTGAAAAACTGGGAAGGGAATCGTCCATTGAATCTCTGTCGCTCAAGTCCGGTAGTTCTGAACACGTTGAAATTCTGAAAAGAATGGCTGAGAAACCAAATGGATTGAAATTGAAGGAAATCAGTCTAGAGACTTTCAAAGTTAACAAAAATTCAACTCCTCAAGTCCATCTTGCAACAATTTTTAAAGATAGCTTGGAAAAGTTAGATGTGAATAATTTGAATGTGTATCTTGGATCAAGCGGACACTTTGGTATTCATTTGATGGGATACCCGAGGATGCCGAAACTCAAGTCATTGAAATACTTTGCCACGAAGGATGACATTGTGGGTCTCAGACCAGTCGATTTGAATCAGATGTTCCCAGTCATCGAAACATTGAATATACGTTTCTATCATACTTCGTATGAGAATGACAGAGATGACTCCAAACCCTTGGAATTCTTTCGTGAATTCCAGGTCTGCCCAACCGTCAACACCTTAATTATTGAAGAGGATAAGGTCAGAAACATTCGTACAGTGTCTGATATTCGGAGAGTCTTTCCATACTTGAAGAATATAACGTTGAGGCTTGGAACTCGAGGAGAGGACGGGGGTCAAATTCTGCGACACATTTGGGCAAGAATGACACAATTGGAGTCCTTGTCTCTTGTCGGTTACGTTGGATCGGGGAATAAGAATATTATCATTGATCTGGACTCTCTCGTCACTGGAATTCAAACTGACACACTCAACGAAATCCGTGATCTCGAAAATGACAATGGAAGATAGAAGAGAGAAAATTTTGAATCTCGAGGAAGAATACAGGTCTGAAGAGCCCTCAATTCGAAATCTAACAAGTAAGGATATTTCCTATTAATTTTATTTAATTCTGAGAAATCTGTCCACTATAGTAATATGCAATGCTCATGTATTTCTACGCCATTGTTCCAGAATTGAAACACCTTAAACTGGGCGTGAATGCAGGATTGAAACCAATTTCCCGTCTGGGTGACATGACTGGCTACTTAGGAATCTATTTGATGAAACATCTCAATCACGTGGACATTCAAGATTGTGTAGTGAGTGACAATTATTTAATGCGATTAACCACATTGACTTGGATTAGTAATTATTTTTTGTCAATTGTTTTTGCAGTTCACAGAGACTTGCTGTAAGATTTTGACGAGGGAGACTGGAGTTGAGGAATGGACTTTTAAAACTTGGAGATCTCAACATATTATTCCTCCTTTTCGATTTATTGAGAGAGCCTAATTGCAATTAATTATTTACATTTTAATTCTCTTGTATGTGATACAGAAAAGAAGTGGATAAATAAATGCCGATCAAAAGCTCGTTCTCATCACACATTGACACATTGACTATTTCATGATTTATTTGGCAGTCAGAACTTTTTATTCTATACAGGTCGTTTGAAAAATGTGACACAAAATTCACGAAGAAATTTTGAATTCGCTCTCAAAATACGAAGTAGTTTTTGCAAAAAGAAAATACAACATTAGAACATTATTCGGGATTCATATTTGTTAAGTTATCCTATGTTAGCTTTAATTTGGTGTCTTGTATTTAGCAGTTTTAATTGAAATCGGTTGGCAATTGATATATGTATAATTATAATTCAGTCGCAATGGCAATCGCAAAAGTTTAATCAGAATTTTAATCAGGTCAGTTTTCCCTCAATGATCAATCGAAATACACGGTATAATTTATGAACGATCCCGCATAATTCAGTGTACGTGGGAAAACAAGCTCATTTCAAAATCCGTGGAATTCAATCCAACGAAAACAAATCAAAACAAATGTGAAGGAAAAAGATAAAAGAGGAAATTGAATTTGAGTTTTGAAGAAATCATCAGTGAGTCGAAATCAAAATCAAGAAGGAAAGGAATCAGAAGACAAAGTCGGTCGGACAGGATCAACTCAACCTTGAAAATGTCATCCCCATCCGTGAGTCTCCAAATTACTTAAATAATCAATTCCTTTGCCCTTTATTATTTCTTTTGTACTACAGTAGTACTACTACTTGTATTTCTTGTATTACATTCTAAACAGACGGTATTCTCAATAATTTTTTGGACGGGACATCGGACTTACACTTACAAAATATAATGGAAAAGTTGAAAAAATAATTTTTGGTCATGCAGTGCAGTGCTGCAGTGCATGGAATTTCTATGATATTATAATATGTTGGGGGACTCTCTCGATTTTTCAGTAAATCTTTTAAGTGGGCCGTTTCCCCGAGTCCGAGAGAGAGTGAATTTTCTTCACGAATTTGAACAGTATAACCAAATGTAAACAATTAGTGAAAATTTCTTTACACATTTCGGTCAAGAACAATCGGACCACGTTTAAAAGATAAACGGATAGATGACAACGCTGTAAATTTATATTCATTTCAGTCATACTCCAACAAAGATATATTTCTAATCCCCGACAAACATATTTATTTATATTTCAGGCTGAGAAGGCTGGAACTAGGCATGTTGTGCCGTTAAAGCCGTTCCTTGGAAATATTGAAGAAGAATGGTTGGAACGAGCGGACCACCCTTTGCTGAATGACCTTGTATGCTCAC
>JAQIXO010001024.1:0-14280 GCA_034700305.1 Protaphorura armata
TTGCGCTATCCCCGCGTTATAGGTTACACATAAGATTGCTCCATCGGAATTCGGTCGAACGAATGCTCTAATTACACTGCCTTAAGATCAAGAAATGCTCCCAAAAAACCGAAACGCGTGACAGACGGACGGACGGACATGAGGATCGCAATAAGTCGTTTACAACGTAGTATACTACTCGTCGCACGACTTAATAAAGTAAAGTTAGTGAGAAAAGTTTTTCATTTGTAAAATTAAAGTCAAAGAAAAATTATGGAGAATTTTGTTGAATTAAAAAATTACATGCAGAAAAAGTTGGAAATAGAAGCTCCTCGGAAAGCGCTTGAACTGGAATGATTTAGAAGTCAAAGACACTACCAGTTCAGTTTGAACCCCGTGACCTACTTGTAATCCACAGCCCAGAAAGAAACAATAGTTGTTTGGATTATAATTCAAGCAAAGTAAACCTTATTCCGTCCACACATCACATCACCAGTCAATCATCTTTCGCATCAAACTTCGCAAATTGTCACTTGGATGTACACACGCCACGTATTTTTATACTCAGAAGTTTGGTTAGTAAGTAAAGGTTTAGAATCTACCTTTACATGAAACTTCTTCCACTTGGAATTGTATTGAGACAATTGGATTCTCTCACATGATGAGTTAAATAATAAAAATATTTGCACGGGAGCTTGCAAACAAAAGGTGATTGAACTGTAATTATTCGAAGCCCGAGACTTTCATACAACACATATTCAAACTTTTTTTTGCTAATCCACGGCTTAAAATGAATCGTTTACTGTATAATACGTGGTGAGCCAATGCCAATGATCTATTCGTCCTAATTTACTCAATTTTAATTTTATCCAAGTAGTGAGTTAGCCATGTTGTCCAGCAGTTTTTTTGAAATTTTTTGAAAACTTCAATTTTTAAAACTGAATTAAAAAAAATTCTCATCATTTTCGTAATTCCAGAGATTCTCTGGTATTTATGAAGGCGTTTCTTTTGACAGCCGGGGCTGTGAAGCGCGTAGTGCGGTCTGACTAGAAGTGTCGAGTAAGAATGGTTATTGCACTTTTCAGACAAAGTTAGAATTGAAGAAATTAGGGCGAATGGATCCTTGGCTCACCCTGTATATAAGTTACTCATGTTTATTCCAGTCCCTGCACGTAGTCGTCAATCCGATGCTCCCATAATGCAAACCGAAAGTACAAAAATTAAAAATGATTTTACAATTGCCTTCATGTAATTTATTATTCGGCCCATTTACAACCTAAATGGCATCCAAAATAACTTAGCAGTACTTAGGACGATCAATCGCAATTGAGCTATTAATCGTCGAAATTTGCAAGGATGGGATATTTATTAAGCAAATCGTGATGGTAGTGGAGAAGCTGACGGGTTACCTAATGCGGCACAATGCATTGGGCTTGAAAAGAATTTTCCAGAAATTAGCACGGGCTACAACCCGTAAAAATTTCAAGTTTACAGGGTGCCCCCTTAGAGAAATTTCGAAAATAAAATTTCAAAAATTCATGAAAATTCGAAATTTGAGTTGTGGGACTGGGGATGAAACTATGTTGATTAGTAAAGGTGTTGTGAGTTTTGAAAGACTTTTGAGCCGGTTTGGTCATTATCAGGACGTAACCTTCCCTCTTGAGTGAAAAATTACATCTTGATATAAATGTATGTGATGTGATTCCCCTGGGCAAATCTTCACCACAAACTCCAGTCCCATTCCTCATCAAACTGAAATCTTTCCGAGAAAAAATTAATATCTACAAGAATTGCCACAGACTCGCCGGCTCCAGAATCAGAATTTTTAACGACCTGACCCAGGAGCAAAAAAAAACACGACGTGAACTAATGTCAACTCTATTACAACGGAAATCAGAAGGAAAAAAAGTGTACTTTAGAGCTGATATCTTATATGTAGACGGTCACCCATCATGAATGAAAATTAGTCTGATAATCTCCCTCGTCTCCGTGGTCTCTATAATTTAACAACACTGCAGAACTTCTTAGCTCTGAAACAGATCCACGAAATAATTTGTTTAATTAATGTCTCCATTCTCCGTGGTCTACGTACTCTACGATAATATGAAACTGTAACCTTAACCTAAATATTATTATGTAACAATTTGTAAGCTTTGACTAAGAGTGGTACTATACTTGAAACATCGATGACTTATTGACAATAGTGGAACAAATGTTGTAATAAATGAACCGTGTGTAGCAAAATTAATTTCTATTATCTATGCATTATGATTGAAAAACACTACATATCGCAATTTTGAAATGTTGCACGAATTATTCTTGTAAAAATCTCGTATTTTTTAAGCAAAGTTCTCCGAGACAAACCTACCACATAGAATATAGACCTCTCTCCGCCTACCACCCTTTATTTTCTTCTTATAGCCCTCCTTTGGTTGATTGGGCCGCTGGCCTTACGCACGCATAGAATTGCCTAATAATCACCCTACTATTTTGTTCGCAATTTTAACCACATTAATTTTCCCTATTTTTGACCGAATGCTTCGGATTGATGAACATTGTCTTAATTGTATATACCCATATTAATTTTACCACCTCTTAATTTAACGCATTTGATTCGGCCCCTGGCCATGTCAATTAAGTACTTGGGTCCCGTCTCCTGTGCCCCAAGTCCATCATCATCATCATCATTAATCACTCAATCTGCTATGATCTATGTTACAAATTACAGCACTAATTTCGATGTCAGATTTCCGACTCAATGTAGAGTGCTTTCTCCTAAAATGTTAAAATACTACAATTTTCCATTTGTAATTTTAATTTGGATAAAGGCGGCCGCCTTGAATGCCCAAGAAATGATGAAATGCAATAATGCAAATTGCATTAAGCTCTCGTCAATACCGGTAATAATTAAACCTTTAAAATCGTCAGTTCTAAACCCAATGGTTAGGAAATTATTTATGTTGGCTCTGACAGGATGAGATCAGTTCCAAAACCAATTATGTAATAAATAGATACTCACTTGTAAAAGATACAACGTGGAACGTAAGGATGTTGATTATTTATCCCATTTTGTACATTCTCCAAAGCAAGTGAATGTCGCAACCGAGAGAGAAAAGACAGAAATTGACTATGATGAGGTGAATCATAATCCCAAAGTTCGTGCGTTGGCCGATACACGGGTAAATCATTCCAAGAATGATGACCCGGGACGCTATTTGGTAATATACGTTACTGCTATTTTTAAGACATTCAGTACAACTCAGATCATGCAGGACTTAACAGAGGTTGTTCGGGATTTAAATGAAGCATAACAGTTGTGACCGAGCTTCTCGGAATCTACACAACCTGACCCAAAAACACTTCCATAATTTAATTTAGGCCATGATAAATTGCGAGCCGAATGTGTATGTCGTCTAGACGTTGCGAACTAAATGGGAATTCATGTTATATGGTATATGTATATGTATATTTGTATACTGAGTCGTAATCATTAATAAATTAGTGATTTCTCTATCTATGACCAGAGGTCACGTTAATAATTAAACATTCAGTTGATCTTAAAGAATTTTATTTGCCAGTCGAACTCCGAGTGATATCCCTAATTCCTCGATATACAAAAATTGGAAATTAAGGATAGATGTAGTTGGTTTAGATTTCGTAAACAAGAACACCGTCGTAGAATCGCGTTGTAAGTATTTTCCTTTCCCTATGTTCTTGAGCCAGTAGTTATTGTCGTCGTAAGTCCGCTGTTGAAGCTTTTCATTCTTATCACACTTTTCTAATGTGCCCCCCCCATTCGCTAGGGCTGATAAACATCTTCCCGTCTTTTTGTGTTTGATTGTTTCCCCTGTTATAATCCATTGTTGAGATTCCACCTTAGTACCAGTCTCGCATTCTTGGAGCTTCCCTAAGCCAGAGATGTCAGGGGTAAGACAAAGAGGCTTATCTTGAATCTTTTTCAGAGCAGGTTGGATCTTGACAACCCCGTAATCCTTGCTTTGAACTAGAATGGTCATCAACAAGTCTACCAGCATCAACAATGTCCCTCTTCCACTCATTATCATGTTGAAGTTTTTCTAGCAGGTTTTCTAAAATAAAACAAATTTAGTGAGAACAGTTGTTTCATTTCTAAAATATAAAGAAGAAAATATCAAGTTGTAACAAAAAATGAATGCAAAAACTATATGCATAAAAGATTGCAAGTAGAACCTTCTACGAAGGCTTTTGAACTGGAATGACTTAGAAGTCAGTGACTTCAGTTCAATTTAAACTCCATGGCCTACTTGTAATCCACAGCCTAAAAAGAAACAATGGCTGGTTAGATTAAAAATCACGAAAGACAAATCTAGACTGTATGAATGAAGTGGCCCGAGTTGAATAATAAGTCAATCTTTACATTAGAACAGTAGGAAAAGAAGTCAGACATTCATCTGTCCGTCAAACGTCGAGAAATCCATAGAAATTATTCCAACTTATCCTCAGCCTTGAACACAAAAATCATACCATTCTTTTGCAGAAGAAATGAGCATGCACAATGTGTGTAAGTTGCTAGATTCAGAACATGTGGCATCTCATCCGAGTCATGTCAAGTTATAGAATTTTAATATGGATGGATGGACGAGTATTCTTTTAATGAAATTCAATCTCGTCCACGAAAAACCGATGGGATAAAGAATGTAGAGGACCTCACGACGGTCATTATTTCCAAGAATGCAAATAAAGGACAATCCAAGATTTGTAGTAAATTGCGCCGGTCAAACAGTGTTGGTTTGGATGTATTTCTATTCTATTATTTAACAAAATATACTTATGCGAGGCATGCGAGACCGTATAGTTTCCATCAGAACCCTCAACATAGGACGGCATGGAAGTCCAACGTACTTGTGTGTTGAAAAATTTTCAAAGTACTTTGACAAAATGATATATTTCTACTCCCTCAAGAAAAAAATTGGCCACTGTTTCAAGGTCCCTCGTAAGTCAATTAAAAATTGAAGTAATTATAGATTACATTTTTGATTATGCACCTTGAACCGATTTTTTGGACCAACATAGGATTTGGGATCTCCGTAAGGAATTCCACGGGAAGGATATAAGAAATGGACATCTTTAAATAACGGTAATTACGGCATGAACTCAAAAACTTTGTCAATTGTAGGAAGAATGTCATTCTTACTGATTCATTGCTTATGAACAGATTACGGATTATGTTGTGCAAAAAAATTCTATAAGCTGATTTGAAAAACTATTTTGGACGTGTTCTTTCTCTAAAAATAGGTATCTATGCTCATTTCCTATCCTCCCATTTCCTCAATTACAGCGGCTCTACGCCCCCTTCCTTTGCCTTTGATTGACTACTTTGCTGTTTTTTTGTGAATTTTCTCTTTACAAATGTGTATAGAGTATGAACCCAGTGATACTTTACCGGTAAACGGACGCGGGTATCTTATCTGAGTCACACTGTACAATTTTGGATCCACACAAGATAGAAATTGTCTCCCCTTGAGATCGAGTCCCGCGTCCTACCACACGTATTCATTCATTTGAGTTCGTTAAAGAGAAATTTTGTGCGAAATTGTTTTTTCACTGGCGAGCAAGAACTAGAAGAACTGTGATTCCTGGTTAGACAGAATGGAGGTGGTTATGGTTTTTCTCCTACACACTCACTTCCACAAGGAAGTCTGAGACAGTAACATACTGGGAAATTCAGCTCTTGTAAAGTCTAACTCTAATATTCAATAAATACCATCAAATATCATTTTGGTGTTAGTTTTGTCCTCCGTGATTATTGAATAGTCTCATCTCTAGTCCTAATTGTGGACTAATCAAGTTTCTCGCTCGTTGAGCACAAGTTAAAAACCTAACTTAAAATATTTTGACTTTACTTTCCGTGCATTTCATAAAATTAGGTCTGTATCGTTTTCATTTCAACGCATTCCTATTCCGGTCTTACCTCTCATCTAACCTCTCATCTCTACCTCTTACCTAACAAATCATGCTCACACAAAATATTTGAATTAAATTAAAATGTTTAAATTAAATTATTTTGACTGTACAATATGTCGGATTTGGAGCCCGGGTCGTAGGTCGGAGTCAACATTGCCGTTGTCAAGTGGACGGTCTAATTTTTTCGGCGGGACTTAAAATTAGTTTTGTGTGAAACCCTAAAGTTTCAACCACGTAACCCGCCGGATTACCCTCCAGGATTCAATGAGAGTTACCACAAAAACTTTCAGACCAATCGGTTTAGCTGAAGGGTCAGGATTCTTGACGAGGTGGAACCATGTTTTTACGTACATTTTCCCTGCTACTTTGTTGACCAGACAAACCATAATGCGACAAGTTATAAAATGCTCCCGCCGTCGACTCGTATTATAATTGATTAGTATAGAGCCTTCGGATACAATTCGCATACTCAATCTATATCAATTACCTTGTTATACGGTGTCCCAATCTGTCGTGCGCTTGGGATTTTTCACAGTGAAATTGATTAATCTATCGCGCGATAAAATGGCACCCATTTGTAAATCTAAACCACGCCATCACCTTCTCGTTTGATTTATTATTACTATCCAGTTTTCTTATTGGCCGAACGGACACCAGTTTTTCCTGTAATTACATTCTGTAATTACTGGGCGCTCCGCGCGAACAGCGTGTTTCATACATATATGACAACCACACTGAAGAAAGAAGTAGTACTTGCGCTTCCTTGTGGGGTATAATTTGTTGGATACCGACGAAAATTAAGAACATATAATTTGTATACGTGCCACTTAACTAGTGTTTCACAACTTTAATTACACGACAACACCACTGAAAGAGTTACATAGTTATATAAAATTGTGGCATTAGACTGCTAGCTTATTACATCAATTATTTCTTAAAAGTTAGAAGGAGAAACGTAGTGGCTTGTACCAACCAGTCAACCAAAGTTCCCTTGGCTTTCTTTTCCATGAAATATAAATTTTCAACACTGCATTTTATGGGAGCCATGGACTTGAGAACCTTTGCATTCACTCTCATTGCTCTTCGGTTTTTAGAATTCAAGAGCACATTTGATCGCGTCAATTTGAGACCCATGGCGATGGAGTATTTGTATACATTTGACATGAGAAGAGAGCCGCAAATCATGAATAAATAGGCTGATAGTGCGCCGCAGACGATCATAAGAAGTACCATAGGATGAACTTGATTGCTGAGATGCACTGCAATGTAAGCACAGAGCGTTGTTGAGGCAGCAGCAATGACTTTGGCCAGTGGGATGAAGAGGCGTGAGAACGAGTTGTTGTGAGTAGTGTCCAAAATATAGATGGAGGCATAGGCATTGGCGTAGGAGGAATCTTGGGACCAATTATATCTAAAGAAGTATAACTTTTACTCATTATGCTACTCAATAATTAATTCTTAGAATACTTTGTACTCAGAAAAATTTGATGGGATAGACATACCTGAGCCAAAAATTTGAGGAGCATAAGTAAGTGAACGAAATAAGGTATATTATCGGAAAGGATACACGACTCACGAAAAGGAACATCCAAGTCTCATTGGTACAAAATATTAAGACATGGGGATTGATTTGTAAGAATTAAGCAAAACTGAATAGATGTAGGCTGGATGATCCGGGAAAATAATGAAGTGTATAACTTTTCCTGTCAATGCTAAACATAATATCCATTCGAATGCTCGCAGACATTTCTCACGAATATTTCCGTACGAGTCCAGAAATTCTCTTTTTAATTTAACCAGACCTGGAATTTTAATTTTATTGGATTATTTGAATGCAAATAGGAAAAAAAGATGACTGAATAATAATGTTAATTTAAATTTAATTTGTTTACCGTATTTACAGTTCAACAAGACTGTTTGGTTTAGAAGCCAAATTGTGTCATTTATGAACAGAGTGCAGGTTATTTGAAGTAAACTCGAGGCAGTATTGAAATTTATGATGCAGGAGTGAATCAGCCCATTCTCCAAACGTCTCGTCATTTTGTATTGAGTCAAACTGACTCCAAGATATGAAATCGAAAACGCTAAAGTCAGAAATCCAAAGATGATATTAAATATACAGAAAAATCGTTTTTTCTTTGACGTCGTTGGACGACCTTGATTTAACGTCATGTCCCAATCCAGCCGACAAATCCAGTATAGACTTGACTTCCGAACAGTATTACTGATCCGTTCGAGTTCAGCTTCTGTCAACATTTTATTATCCTTTTTTAACCAAATTTTTGTGATTGAACCGGTTACTGTAACAGATAACTCTAGTACACTCTGCAATAGTTGGTGGATAACTGGTTCCAATCATGTTATAATTACCAAATTATATAGGCATACTTTGTTCCGAGAATAGCTGTAGTAGAGGTGGCAAAGGGCCGAAATTTTCGGCCCTGGCCCGGCCCGGCCCCAAAATTTTAAGCCCTTGCCCGGCCCGGCCCTTTTTACGTTGGCCCTTTCTCGGCCCGGCCCTGCCCGGCCCTAAACGGCATCTTCCTATGTTAAATTCGTGTTTACAATTTTCATACAATTGCCAATATCATAAAATCATAATGAAATTATGGCATCTTCAAAAATCATATCAAAATTATCAATATTTTCAGGCGAGAACAGCTTAATTCGTAAACATTATTTCGATTTTGCATGAAGTTATATGTAATTTTATTATTAACCTTAATATTTTAGGGCCGGATTTTTCTACAGCGGCCCTGGCCCGGCCCGGCCCTAAGTCATTTTCGAATTTTTCGGCCCCGGCCCGTCCGAAAATGAGGGCCGGGCCGGCCCGGCCCTTTGCCACCTCTAAGCGGTAGTCCTGTTGGGTAAATCCAAAAATTGTTGCATCGTAATCTTACTTCATTTTACGCTCTAAGCATATAATTAGCACTGAACGCACAAATTATATTCGGGAGACATACCTATGCTGTGGTAATCGGAATAACTATAAACTATAATTTTGTCACAAGTGCTGTTCTTCGCCAAGAGAAGTAAAAGGTTTCAGCAATACCATTCTCTAAATTATTACAAAAAAATGAATTTAGAGTAGAATTAAAGCATATGAGTGGCTAATTATTACAGTCACATCATATACCTAAATAAGTTTTAATTACACGGTGGACCCGACTGAAGTCTCTGCAATAATTTGGACTGGACTACATTGCTCTTGCCACTTTAAAGCAGCTTATTATGACATGTACATCTAGAGCGCATTATACACATCTGCTTATATTTATTTTCACTCTGACACCTATCCTCTAGCTTGCATTGCATTCCGCGGAATTAGAGCCACTGCTCCCATATTGTTTGGCACCTCGTGCCTGATTAGCCTGATACGTATTAGGATGACGATAATTCACCACTTCAACCAACAGATTGTTGACCACAGATGATCAATTCCAAGTGCGCCGAAACTCCACGTCATAAAAGCATTTTAATCCTAATGTCATTTGCGGCGGTTGAATTGCGATTTAAATGAAGTCATGAGAAACCTCGATTATGCCTTGATTATATATTACTAATTATAATTCATAACTAAGCATTGGGTCTGTGGCGTTGCGATTTCAACTGAATTGGGTTAATTAGATGTGTCAATCTTATCATGAGTTCCAATTTCAAGCTAAACATTTCCCTTGAAATGAGAGATATTCCGGATAGGATAGTCCTAAACGTGTATGATTGATATCGATTAGTCGCGAGTATAAAAAGGGTCTGATTTTATTCTAACACATCACCTTCTCACTTCATTTTCATTCGTTGATTTCTTTTTGTCAATCAATCAAAATGACGAACGTCAACACTGGGTATATCATTGTTGAAGAAAGGTTTAAGACTGGGGTCGTCCCAAAGTGCCAAACCCCATCAACACTGGAAATACCTATCAAAATTGTAAGTTTCGGTCTGGTCTCGGAGTGTCGGTCACTTACGTTTTTGAGAGCCGGAGAGACCATGATGTAAGTTAATTCAAAAGAATTCACAGAGTTAATTCATTCATTAATGAACTTAAACTTTACTCTTAATATTTTCTTGTCAGCGGTTGGATTTAAGTGATTCGAAATTGGCGGTCGGTTCTAAGATATCAATGTGGAAAGATAATGGCGCGAAGGCACAAAAATGGGAACCTGAATTGGAATGTAATTATTTATTCCTTCCTTAGTTGTATTCAATTAGTCCGATTAGCCTTTTGTTGTATTTTTAATCTACACTTTTTCCATTTTTTGTCAAATGCTCTATGGCAATGCCTAAGGATCCGAATCACCGCGGACATATGCACAAAACGAAATGCGACGATAATGTGAAACGTGACTTGTGTAAATAAAACATAAAGAATATTGGTTTGATTTATAAAAAAACTGAATATTTTGTCTAACTCTCCCTTTGCCTGTTTCTTTAGCTCAAGATAAAAGTGGTATAGTGGTTCTTCGGGTAATTCTTGCTAGAATATGATTAGAATTGAAAAGATAATAAAAAAATCTTGTAAATGAATTGTAGGAGTACAAAGGAGAGTTGGAACAACTCTGGCTCTTAATTCCAGTAGAAGGTCGCTCTTGTATATTTTCGGTCATTAATGTTGGGAGCGGAAAAGCACTCAGCAATCAAGGGTAACCTCACAATTTATACCAGTATACTAAAGTCGTGTTTATGTAATATTTTAAATTCAATTTATTTTTGAATTCATTCAGACGAGGGGTATCTTGTAGATGCGTTGAAGCTGATCCAACTGACGAGAACCAACAATGGGAAGCTAAAGAAATTTTGAATAGGTAAATCCTCTACTTTGCTTATTCGATGTCAGTCTTTACTTAATTGAAAACACTCAATCTTTTGATCTTTATCGATTTCTTTCAATCCTATTAATCATGGCTTGTCAAAATTGTAAATTTCTTTCAAAACTATAAATTCCATATTTGTTAAAATTAAAATTTTGTAAGTAATTTGTAATTGTAATTGGAAATTTATGGCATGTAATTTGTAATTTGTAATTGAAAAAGTTCAATTACTTTTGATATTATTTACAAGCTTTTTGTCCGACAAATTCGTCTGATTTTAGCATCTACTATAATGCCAAAAGTACACGACAAACTATGACAGTACATTTCCACATTGATTTTAACTAACTCTATTGGATGAACTCGCAAAAATTTACTTACGCGTTGGGTTATTGGTTCTGGTTAGCCGTATGAATACAATTTTGTCAATGTATTGTGCACAATAATAGAAGACGCGACGAGTTATTTACAGCACGGTTCATTCCAGGATACTTGACTATTTATCCTTTTTTTTGGTTTTGAAATTCTCTCAAAAATTCGCACAAAATGCGACAGAATTCTTAAAAAAATTCAAATAATTGTCCAAAAAAAATTCAATTGTAATTGAAAATGTAATTGAAAATTCAATTACAATTACGTAATTTTAATTAATTACTTTCACCAAAACAGCTAATTACTTGTAATTCTAATTAATTACTTTCACCAAAACAACTAATTAATTGTAATTGTAATTAATTACATTTACAAAGTAATTTTCCCACCTCTGGCTCATCCGTTGAGAACAAACTAAAGGTAATTTTTAGGTAAAGGTAACTCCACCCTGGCCACCAACATGGGAGACCAGAAAATCTTTACATACAACACACCATAGACCAACTAACTGTTGGGACATATGGGTGAGGAAAGGAGCCATTGAAATTTTTGTGATTATCCTGGACGTGCCTCGTTCTTAAAGTGTGAGGTACCGAAAATTGAAAAGGAAAATCGACTGTAAAAATTTTGGTTGGTTCCGGGAATCGAACCCGGGGGCTTTCACTTACCGGGCTAATAACCCGTCCACTGGCCCACCCTGGCCACCAACATGGGAGACCAGAAAAAATTTTAAATGGAAAATTGAGTGAGAGATAAATGTTTAAATGGCTACAACTGACCACATGTATTATATTTCTATACACAGGCGCAGGTGGTGATCGACGTGAAATTATATAACTTGACTCGGCCATAAATTCTTCCTTCGATAAAAGCACTGCAAAATACTGGACTGAAGTAGGGACGGATTCATTACTTGCTAAAGAATTTAATCACTTCACATATCACATACATTTCAATGGCAACTCTGAGATTTTGAAAGTGTAAACCCTTATCTATGTAGATAATTGTCATAAACGTTTTTAAGCAACTTAACAAAATATTTCTCGCACCTTCGCAACAATCTGCTAATGTGCCTAAGCACAATAGTTTTTAAGATCTATCACCTTCCAAACAATGCAATAGTTAAAATAAACGTGTCTTAACCATGACTTTTCGCCGCCGAAGTCTGTCAATACCTATATTTTATTGTCTGAAACTTTTGACATACTTGTAGTTATCTCGGGATTTGCAGGAAAGAGAGATGACCTCTGATCCGGTCCATACTTGACTCAAGAGGAACAGAGAGAGCTTACTAATATATTTTCGTGTAGAAATACTCGAATTTTTTAAAATAATTTTGAAAATGTTGAAATAGCCCATTTTCAGAACAGGATAATGTTATCCTGTTCGTGCGTCGAACGGCCAGCATCACACCTTCCGTTCATCCAGGTGTGTGTGTGGGGGGGGGGACTAAAAATGTCCATAATGGACATTTTTAAGATTCTCGAGCTTTCGTAGGCTTAGACCGCCGCCTTGTCATTTTCTCCAGGTTGTTACCAGGTTGTTAACCCCGTTCCTCATTTCTTGGAGCTCACGAGTTGAAATTCCAGTCAAGACAGAATCCAAGGAAATCTTTTTCATTTTTATACTGTCACCGGATATCCTTAAGGATTCCAATTGTCAATTGTGAGCAGAATTGTCTGAGAATTTGAACGTCATCTGTTATATTAATTCACATTCTAAGTTTGATCAAGTTAGGAAACACGTTCAGCATTTGATTGAATTCATTAATATCCCGATGAACAATTTACTTGGTTTAACGTGATTCATTGTATTGTTTGGTTGAATTAACGTAAAAATGAACGCATTAACCACGTTGGATTTACGTTAAATTTTAATGTGCATACAACGTTCGCTTAAATTAATCCCGAAAATCATCCATGCTAACGTTGTGATTACGTTGCATATTAACGTAAATCCAACGTGGTAAATGCGGACATTTTAACGTTACAACGAGTTAGCATAGTTCATCGGGATTCAAAGGGACAACACGTACTAGTGATAATGCTTTCATGGTAGGACATGGTTCGGAGCTAGACAGAAACCCAAATTCATGACTTCTTCGGTCGTACTACCATAGCATCCACTCAAGAGGGAAGGTTGTCACGTGCACACGAGTTTGCCGTCTACAGATAAACTCTTATCTAAAGGGTTATACCGGAATCACCCACTGAGTTGAGATGACCGCACACATTCAGCTGTCAATCACGGCTTAGAAATAAAGCGCCTTATCAATAAATCAGATGATTAACTAGGTGTGCAAACTCAAAGTGTGCGTATCATTTCACATTACTCTTATCACATCATGCAGGTGGGCAGGGCCTGAAACGTTGAAAAATTGTGTACTTGGCCTGATACGTTGAAAAATTGTGTACTTGTCCTAGCCATTGTAGATAATGCCTACGCACTGTTCACATATTTGACCTGAAATGATTATTCGAAAGACATCAAACAATAATCAGTACTGCTTAAGCCTTCTGGTTCTTCCAACATGGAAAAAATCTTCTTGAATAAACTCCAGAATTTGACCATTGAGAAAGGAAGAAAGAGTACTATTTGTGTTGTCTTTAATAGAATGAACGGATGACATTCTATATATGTGGTATACTTATACATACATATAAAGTGTACATACATGTTTACGCGAACCTTGGGTAATTAAAATGAGCGGGTATAAGTTCAACAGGGTATATGCCTCGATTTCCTCAAATGAAGAAGATGTTGCGGTCACTAGGGTCAGAAGATATCCAACAATCGGTCCGGTCCTCGGCTTCTTCACTGTAACAAATTCTGATAATGAATCTGAATTGGAAAGTCGTATCGACATCTGAATCATCCTGTACTTGAACTTGTCCACGTGCCTAGTTAATTTTAAGCTTGCGTAAGCGGCCAACCTTGAGCAAGTACTTGACTTTGTACCTGCGCCTGGATAATTTGAAACCGCCAGTATCATCATATGATGCAACTACGACTATAACCATTGTAAAATCCAACCGACTGAGCATCATTTAGGCTTAGATAAAGACCCCGGGACCGATTATAAAACTGTAGCGTAATGGTTTTATGTCCAGTCGTTGGGTAATACACACCTACAATTTCACGTCCATCCCTCTGAGCAATCTACTTAGTTGATTCC
>JAQIXO010001025.1:0-14276 GCA_034700305.1 Protaphorura armata
AATATGAATTGAGCCAATCTTGAATCTTATCAATTAAGCACAGTAATAAATTACAATTACATAAAATTATATGTACACACATTTAATTTTGTCTTGAAAAAAAATCCATTCATAATATTAAATTATAAGCTAACACAACAGAATTTTTTTTACGATAATTAAGGTATGCACGAAACAAATCCACCGAATGAGAATAATATCCTACAAACTCCAGACTTATTGCCTGCAGACAACAGCACAATAAAAATAAAATAAAAAGAATAAATAAAATACCTTTTTATCGTCACCAAACTTCAAGTCGAAAGACCTGTTCTTCCAGTCAGGACGTCGTCCCTCCTTTTCCCAACAAGCTATCGGAACCGAAGTTCCTCAAGGAAACAACTAGGAGGAGGCGGACTCATCTCATTAGGGACTTCACCCTAACAAGGCCTTTGGTTGGAACATCCGTCATACGCCGAGTTTAGCCGAAGCCCCACCTCGGACCAACCAAAGGACCTAGAACCGTACAACACCGAGCCATTCTAGGATTACCCATCCAAAGTTAGTGAATAGAGAAGCACGCCTAACCTAACGAGGATAAACGCGACATCCCGGACTCCACTAACCCGTCTGGGTTCGGATTACAGACAAATTAGAACGTTTTCATTCACTTTGTTCCCCATACCCTGTACAATAAACATTGTTAGTACGTACAACAATTGGAACTAATACAGGAGGATTTATTTGTCTGTACTATAAATTTTGTATTGGTTCAATATTTTGTTAATCCAAAACTTCAAGTCTGCCACAACAATGAAGACTGTATACTTTGATTCACAATCCCCTGATTTCTTAGCAGCACCTGTTGCAGAAATTATACCTCGGATACCCCATGTGTTTGACTCGTCTTCAAAGTAAAGGCCGCTCCCTCCGACTCCACAAACATAGTCTCCTAGAAATTAATTAAATTAATCAACTCAATCAAACTAATTAAATCAAATCAATAAAACTACAGTTGCCTCACTCCGAAGAGATAGCGCGATGGCCGCCCGAACGACTATTTCGGATGCGTTCGGCAGATGTTGAAAGGATGGGACGACTGCGCTCGGCCATCGCGTTATCTATTCGGAATGAGACAACTGTACATTGTAAAATGCCCACCATATTCGTATCCAGCACAAATTGAATTTCGAGTTTTGAATACATCATTCATTTGTTTACACGTCACATTCGTTTCACACCCTGTGCACTTCTCGTTCAAGACAATAGGAATGGTTTTTTCTCTTATAAATTGAGAGGGATCCACCATCTTCCATGTAACAAACTGTGGAAGAAAATATAAAATTATGAATCAATTTTAATTAATTTTTTAGAAATGATTGATGAATTTTTACCGTTACCGTTCCATAATCTCCTGTCTTGAAATCCTTGGCACTCGGCATACAAACTGGTCTAACTCTTTCCGTAATTTCTACAATCTTTTGAAAACGTAGTAATTATTAATAGTAATTTAATTTTTATTTGGTGAATCTTTTTGTACCAAAATTTGTAAAGTCCTTTGTACCTTTTCAATAATCAAAATGGCAATATCAAAACCGTTATTAAACACTGCAGATGCGTAAGAGTCAGGCACATGGATTCGTTCTACCGTGAAATATGTATTCATTGTTCCAAAGTATAAAATGATTTCAATTGGGTCCCGTGTATTTTTGTCTGATGCTTTTGTCACACAATGTGCAGCTAAATCATCAAAAACCATTAAATCACGGCAATTGCCAAAGCAAAGGTAAGATAACGCAATACTCAAGTAGCGTTTTCTAGTCGAACGGGTTCACTAGTTTTTAAATATAATTGAACTCTAGGGCTGCATTGTTGGATGGGATTTGGCTCAAGCTATTGGAAACGTACCACTTAAGCTCCACGACTGGAATGTGGACTTTGCTGTTTGGTGCACCTACAAATATTTAAATTCTGGACCAGGTGGGATTGGTGGACTTTTCGTATCAAAGAAACTTAAAAATTGTGGGACGGCCATTGACTACAATTATTGTAATCGTTTGGGTGATGTTCAACATCGTTTTAAAATGGAAACTGGTACGTCATTACAATTTTAATTACTTACTTTACTAAAATTTAATTATACTTAAATAAAATGTATTTATGCGCACGCATGTACAGTTTGTATCCCACGAGATGGAGCTGCAGGGTTCAAACAATCCACGACGAGTTTTCTCCTCGTAGCATCTTTGATGGGTTCCTTGGAAGTTTTCTCAAAAACTGACATGAGTTAAATTCGTGACAAGTCAGAATTGTTGACCGGATTCTTGATAGTTTTGCTCAAAGAGGACGCGGTCATATCAAAAGTTGTGAGCATAATGACTCCAAGTAATCCTGATGAACGTGGTGCACAATTGTCTTTAAAAGTTCCACATGAACAACTAACTGCAATCGTGCATGGACTGGAATGTCATGGAGTTGTTTTTGATGAAAGAAGACCAGACTGTGTCCGGATTGCCCCTGCACCACTTTACAATACATTCCAGGATGTACTCACATTTGTTGAAATTTTGAGGGAGGTTTTAGAAAAGCTCCATTGAGAACTTACAGTACCTAACATTCTTAATTCAGAAAATATACCAATTTAACAATAAATAAAGCCTAGTCACAAAATTACAATTACGTTAAATTATGTATGCATTTTTTAATGCGTTGAAAAAATTAGTTCTTAATTATGAGCACATTTTTTGCAACATTTTATTTTAAGGTATGCGCGAAACGAATCCACCGATTAAGAATAAGATCCGATAAACGCCAGACTTATAAAATACCTACATGCATTTGCTGCTATACTTGAGAATTCTACTCTTCAAACTAACTTCATACTAATTATTAAGTGAAATAGTTTTATTACGAAAACAATTGCGTTGCTGACGAACATTTCGATCCGAGTATATTCTAGAAATGGAATCAATCATAATTAAGGTACTCGCTCGTGTCGCATCGCAATCGCAATTATTCTTTCATGATTGAAATAGATTTTTGATTTACAAATTAATTTGTGAAACCTACACTTCAAACTTGTTAAAAATTTATGGTTAATTATTTGACACAACACAGTGATGTCATGACAGTCCACTAACTCTTAATTGACGTAGTTTAATTTGTATTCAAATATATTCAGAGTATTCTATTGACGTCTGACTGAGTGGATGGATTAAATACCTACAAATATTTGATCCTGGACTCTGACACCAGTCTGATTTCCCGTGAAATAAATCAGTCAATGAACCCCCGATGCCACAATTTTATTTCGCTCAAATTTGTTTGCGAGGAAAATTAAACCAGATTGCGAACAGGTATCTCATGTCGTATTTACTTTCGAGTTGTGCGCATTGGTACGATTTTTACTGCATGACAAATAGTTAAAGCTTCGCTCGCAAATTTTTTACAGATAACCGAAGCATCCAAACTAACAAACAAAATATTAGATAAATTGTAGGACACGCAGTAAGCTTTGTAAGCATGATTTTCTACCCATGACAATGTTGATTTGCTTTACGAGGAAAGGTAGTTGGAAATAACGCCGTGTTTGTCATGAGTCATGATGTATATCTGTGCCAGTTCAATATACTCTCAATCCATCAATGAAATCGAAATATGCCATAAGCCAAGTTAGTATTTTTATGGATGCGCTTAAATCCGATATAAATAATGGACTCCAATAGATAACCGAATAATTGCGTGTCTGGGTTGGTCAACCTAGGAACTTTTAATAGAGAATTTCATTTTAAACAATCCACGTGTATTAATAAGTTACAACTTTAACTCGATTTTAACAATTTTTTAAATTATTAATGAGTTAGAGACAAAATAAAAAGTGAGATCGTTTCTTCACCTAATATTATACGACATGGCAAGGTTTTGTTTGATTTGTGTAACATTAATAATTTTAATTGGTTTTTGTGAGAGCACTGATAATTCTGATAAGGTAAGTTTAAATTTTTTAAACTTAATTGTAACAATTTTTGTGAGATCAAATATGGAATCGCGGATGCATTGGCAATATTATTTTAAACGCAATACAAAATTTTCCCTTGCTCATAATTGTATGGACTTTTCAATTAGCCATGTCCCGAGTAATCGGTCAAGGCGTCCGGCCGCCAAGGTCACTCATAATGACTCGCATTTTCGGGACCACCCTGTACATAATTTCCTGTGAAATATCTAATAATTCATTTTAGTACAACAAAGTATTCACATTTTCAAAATCACAGGTAACCCCAGAATTAGCGAACAGTTGGGCTGAGAAAATTCTCAACAATATACACTATGAGAGACACCTTCCTATATACAATAAACTGAACGACCCGACAACACTAAAAAATGTGGGGGAAATGAGAGACAATCTCATAAATGAATACAAGGGAAAACCCAAGCAGCAAGCAGAAGCAAAACTACTTGAAAAGTTGACGGCAGACGTTTACCTGAAGAAACTTGATGGATACGTTGACGGATGGAAGACAATTAATACTGTCGCTGTAATGGTAGTTGATGATAAGATTTTTGTAGCCGGAAATGTGAAGAGCTATGATCTCCCTGCCGACCCTGTTGATCCAGAACTCTTCAAGACAATTGCCTTTGGTAAAGAACCTGCCAAAGTGTCTGATAACTTCCAAATTCAGGTGAGTGATCAATGGAGTCGTTTACACGATATATGTCCACATGTCTTACATTTTTAACCAATTCAAAGGATACCGACGCCCCAGCCATAAAACATAGTCTTGAAGATCCAGAACTCAAACGAATATTTGATGGTAAAAATCCACAAGTTTTTGTTGTGACACCCGACGGTCACGGACTTGAAGAAGCAAATTTCCAAGCACACAAAAATGAAGTTTGGGAAAAACAGTACTATAATAAGTTGGAGGCAAAACACTTAAGAAACATAGAAGGACTCAATATTAAAACTCAGGCGGGACAAGAATTTGGTGAGTAGGTGAACAGACACAGAACATGTCCTAATCACAGATTTCGCAATATTTATCTCTCTGTTTATCAGACGTTTTCCCCGATTTCAGACGCATGAAATTTAGAAGAGAACTGTAGGTACTTAATTATACCCCGACGCTAAAACCAGACATCTTATTTACATTTACGGAGTGACCCTAAAATCTTACGCATGCAAGGACAATATGTTCTAATAAAAAATTGATAGATGTAAATTTTATTAACTGTGGTTTTTTTTACCCACAGTAAAGAATAGTCACGGATACAAAGCCTTGAAAACCGATGACCTAAAGGCACAGTATCTTCAGAAGAATGGACCTTCAATTTTAGATGACCAAATCCAAAGACTTCAGGGAAAATTCAAAAAAGAAGTTTTATCAGCCAAGCGAGACTTCGATAATGTTCGAGCTCCTTCATTAGACAAAGAATTCAAAGTAAAGAATGCCCACACTTACCATGCAGAAATGCAGGAGCTCATGGCTTTAAAAGATGTAAATAAGATACATTCTAAAATAAATTAAGGAGATTCGCGGGAATTAATTGTTTCGTTTTGTAGCTTAATTTGGGGAAAGGTGAGAAAGCAATTTTTGGAGTCAGCAAATCATTGTGTGAGAAATGTGAGACGACTATAAAGAAGTATAATGAAAATCTAAATGGAAAGCCTGTCATTGAATATGAACAACATGATAAACGCGGGAGGCCCGCGGCTCGTACTAAGAATTGGAACCATCCACCCGGGGTTGAAGTAACTGAAATTTCCGAAATGGAGAAACGGGGTCAAGCGTCATCGCCAGATGACGTCGAATTAAAATCTATTGGTAAGAAAGAATTGAAGTTACGAAATTTCACTTGAAATTAATTCGTTCATTAACTACAGACATTTCCGGTTGTACTCGAAGAAAACGCTCCGCCTCCTCCTCTTGTGCTCATTTGGATTCCAAAAAATTTATCAAAGAGTACGCGAATGGGGACGAAAACCTAAAGAAAAGACTAGTGGAATCCTCCAGGAAGAATTCCGATGTCGACATCGTTGGAAATGCCGACGATGTGAAAAAAGTGAAATCACTAGGAAACCTGGAAAGTGTAAAGTCACGGAATATAGCTACAAGCACTTCCAAACTGAAGACTACGGGCTCGGAGGTTTTGCTTTTATATTTTAATTATTTGACGTGAACGAGGCAATATACAGTTTCCGATAATATGGTTTACTTCCTTATAGTTATGGTCCAATATCAGGAAAGGAACTGAAAACGTGAAGACAAAGATAAGCCAAACAAAACTTGCCAAGAAGATCCAAGGGGTAACACAAACGAAAACATTCAAAAGAGTTTCAGCAAGTGTTAACCTAGCATCTGCTCCGATCGGTTTGTTCCTTTTGGGAAAAAGCGTTGTACATGGAATTGTGCATAAGGATTACACGACACTAGGAATAATTGGAGGGCGCCTAGGTATAGAGGCCATCGAATGGGGTGCCAGGGGAACTAGCGTTTTAGCAAAAACGGGGAGTACACTTGGAAAGACGTCTAAATTCATTGGAAAAGCCGCGGGTCCCGTCGGTGCTGCTGCTGACATAGGTATGTCAGTCTGGTCATTATCTAACTCAGTGAAGAGGCTAAACTCTGCCGAAGACAAATTCGACAGGAAAGACGCCATCGCAGATATAGTTGGGTCAACTGTAGACATCGCAATAACAACAGCAGTAGTCGCAGCCACATTAGCATTTCCTCCAGCTGGGGTTGTCATTGCCGTTGTTGGCGTCATAGTCAGTTTGGCGACTCAGTTGGCAGTGGCCTTATTCAAAACACAGAACGAGGTTGACAGAATAAACGCGGAAGTGCCCCTGCTTTTTTTCGAGAAAAGGGAGCAATTTTCTAGCAGGTTTATGAACTGGTTTGGCACAAGGGAGAAGGATTACGTCGACCATTTAGTAACAACCAAAAAGTTAAACGACATCTTCATCAAACACAACCTTGAGTTTCTTAGAAAGAACAATGAGATATCCGGAATTGCTTTTCCTGCGAGGAGTATAGCTTACTCTGGAAGTTGCAGATTTGTCAGACGACATTGTCCGTTAAAGAATGCTTGGGGGTGTACGAAGAAATTTGAGTCTGACGTACTATTGGCTTCAGGTTGTGATCAACGGCAAAAATGCGACGGATATGATTGCACGGATTACCGGAAAAATGTTGGTCGTTGGGGTTATGATCTTTTCAAATGTATTTGTGATGAAACATCCAACACTCGGGAGGGGTATCCACGTCTAAATAACATTGTTCACTTTAATCGAAAAAGTCATTTATTTCTTGAAAGAGCTGTTCAAAAAGGAGTGGAAGGTGCTGATTTCAAATGTCGACCAGGTCATGAGAATGACCAGGGGTTTAGGATATCCGAAAGGTAAAATCATCATACACCTTTTTCGTTCTTGTAGAATTCTGTTAGTTTTATGTGTATGATCTTGAGATTCCATATTTTGTTTTTAATGACCGTTTCCACACTAATTTATGATTCATTCTAATATTACATCCGAGTGAGCAAGCATTAAAACATTTAAGAGGTAGATAACCCCGTTCAGTATGAAATCCTTGATAACTTTTAATTATTAATAAAATTCAACAGATCTCAAACGTTCGACTACTTATGTGAGGGAACCATTGCTTTATACCAACAGAATCGGGGTGGCCGAACCTTCTACTTTGACCTTGAAGAAGGCAACGACCAGGTATTCTTGGACGAAAGCAGTAACGAAAATAACACTTTCATTATTCAGAACGGAGAAAAATATTTTGTGGCTGGGACGGGAGAAGATGACTTTATTATTCATCCGAATTGTGCTAATCTATCAGGCACCATAAAAGGAGGCGAAGGGCCAGGGATTAACCGTATTATACTATCGGACGGCTTACTCAAAGGAAAACCTATAATGTTCAATAACGATGTGATAACCGGAAATCAGATTTCCCTCAGGACTAGCGGAATTAATGAAATAATCGGACGACCGGGGGATACTGAGATAGTATACCCCAGTTGTAAGGTTAGAAAAGTGCAGTTACATGGATCTACCAATACAAATGATCCAGACTTGGTGAGAATTGACGATTCCTGTCCGGAGAAGGATGTATTAAGCATAATTTCGGAAGGAAACACAAAAGTTGTTGCTGTCAATGTGAGACGGAACATGCAAATAATTGCTCATCCTGGAAAGAGTGGTGACAAGTTTTCGGCCGAATTAGTTGCAGCGGAAGGTACGATTAGTACGATAATATGAATGAATATATCTCTCAACAACTTGTAAAATTAATTGAAGTACTTAAAAATTTAACATGCTGTTTTGTAGGCCAAGTTGATGTTTACGTCATGCACAAATGTTCAGAAATATTAACATTCAATTATAAAGAAGCAAAGCACAACTCCAGCGAGAATGTTCTTGACTGGGTACAAACAAAATCTAAATACGGATTCCATTTAAAAATAAAACACAAACAACTTAAGATGGCGTTCAGCGAAGGAGAACAGGAATACTCACTTTTGGAATTCGCAAATGGAAAAGCGTCAATAATTCATTCCCTAAATTCAACCAAAAACGGAACCAGACTAGGGGCACCATTCATGTCGAACATATTTGTTCTTCAATCGGGAAATTGGAACGTTCAGTGTAATTCGAGGGGATTGGAAAATTATTTCCTACTCTATACCGCATTCCGGCAAGGATCTCTATATTGTGGTACGTTTAGCTTTAGTCTAAAAACTAATATTTGTAGATAGAATTTTCTAATATTTTCATTCTACTACAGATGGTTTAACAAAGAACACTCTATCACTACATGACAGTTATACGAAGGAACCATTCACAATTGATTTCTCTAATGGTACCATTCAACACACGATTCATGTCTCGGGAATTAGGAATTTTGTTGGGAGAAGAAATCTGGGGGATGCTGTGATTTGTGGGTGTGACACAGAATACATCGCAACAAACGGCGGTAGTTCTCAAATTCCAGATAGAATTAGACTTCCTTCACAAACATGTAGTTTAACAAATAAAGATTTAGCGATCACTTGTGAAGGAGTGACAATATTTGAAGATTCAGACGTTTTCAATCGAGCGACAATCGTCAGTATCGTTGACAACGCAGAACTCAAGTTTACAGCTAACACGTATTCCCAGTCAAATGTGGTGTTCAACATTTTCCTTTCAGATCTCTACCTCACACGAAATCTAAAAGATAGAGAATTGAAACCCAACATTTCATTTGCTCAAGTTCACTTACTTGGTAAACACGGTCAAGTTCTGGATTTTCGTGTTGAACATCAGACTCTCAATAATGGAGTTCTTCCAGGCCCACAAATTCTGTTTCGTAACAAGGAATCCGAGTATAATGGACACTTGATCTTAGACACACAAGGAAACGCAAGAGCGGTTCATTTTCTTCACAACAATAATGGAAGTTGTAAAACGTACAAAGGAATTCAAGGACTTACTAACGTTTTCAGAATTGTTGGGCCATGCTGGAACGTTCGGGGTGCAGATGATCACTTGTCCAGTAATCTCTTCGTTCTAGATATTAACAGCAGCATAACGCAAGGAATTCACATCATTGGAGGACAAAATTCTGAAAGTACTTTATTGGTAGAGAAATATGGTAGTGACCTAGAAAATTACATTTCCTTTGACTTCGTGTACGACAGAATAGGAGAAAGTTTCGCACGCTCGGGGAAACTTGAGAACATTCAACATTTCCATGGTCGAGCAGCGGGAGCGGATGAGATTAAACTCACCTGCAGTTCGACGATACTTTCTGTGAATGGGAGAGGTGGAGCAAAGGGAAAACCAGACATCATCAAAATTAGTTCGCCGACCATTAATACCACTAATTGTGATAAAACAATACAAGTGGCTGTAGTAAAGGAAACCAGAGTCGAGAATTCTGATAAGTTTGGCAAGTATCTCTACAATATTGAACTTGACTCGGGGCTTGACACAGTCAAATATATTCCGACGGAAGAAAATCACCACATGCTCCAATACCGATTTCTTCCTGGGGATGTCGTAACTGGGTAAGTGACATACCGTAAAATACCGATAAAGAACCCCTCCCAAATAGTAACCCACTCTCGAATACAAACTCTGTCAAATGGTACATTCTTCCATAAGACGCTATGTATTACATTGCCCCACTAACCCCATCTAGCGGCAGCCAGAATAAATAGTAACCCGGGTTCTTAATCGGTATTTTACGGTATTAATATATTCTTTCGAAAATACTGTGGAAAATGTAATTAACAGAAATGTCTTATACATATAGTGCACGCTACTACAATGAAAATGAAACCCTGCACCTCATTTTCGGCTTTGGAGATGAGTTTACGTTGCCAACGAAATTCCATGACAATGGATTAATGAATCCAGAAATACGGTTCATCAGTATGGACGAATCGGTCACTTCTGACATCATAGCGGATAGAGACAATGGAGATGTGGTAGCTAAATGGGATATAAGAGGAACTCCAACCAAGGAATTCAAAAGTATTCATGTTCCCGTGAACAAATTTTTGGTAAATATTAGTGACCAGACTGAAGCTTCAGACGTAAGAATAAATGGACAAATTCTTGACAGCCAGAACCAGTTTTACATCGTGTCCCTTCCAGAAACTAGCAGTTTTCAGATTTTGGGATCAGGATTTGACGACTTATATCTTAGCAACGAATTTCTTCAAAGTACAGAATTGCATGTGGATTTGAATGATCAAAATTCAACAATAGTTTCGGAAAATAGCGTACGATTGGTTGGGAGAATGACTGGAATAAAGAGATATTTTGGAAGAGTTAACGGGAAGGACACAGTGAAACCAGGATGTGACACTTCCTTAGTTAAAAATGCTAACGTGATTATTTTGGATCCGCAAAATTGTGAATTTAGTTTTGATATTGACATTGTTATACATCCGGGGACGGAAGTTCATTTACTTGATAAGGTAAAATGTTAAGAATTTTCTTATGGCTTCTCTTCAACATAATAACAATTCTTGTTTTGTTGAATAGAACATTACACTCATTGAGGCAGAAAATGGTACGGAAGCGCTAGTAGTTGAGTTTGGACCGGCAGGACACTTCAGATACCATTTCGAGGTCCCATTATCTTTTACTCCAATTTTTTCAAGAAGAAATTCGGATCAATTTCTATTCTCTACAGTAATCACACATACCTGATCCCACTTTTTATAAATGATTTGGAGTCAATCCGTTTCTATCCCTGGAATGACACGCTAACTTATGAAGTTAAATCAAACAAGGGAGTGCAATTTCAACATCAAATGCTCACCGAAATATCAGCAGAAAAAGGGGACTTGGACGAGTTTTATCGTCAGCCAAGATTTGTGACGAAAGAGAGTTGCGAGATCAGAGTAATGCGAACATGGGAAATTTTAGTTCTATGTCAAAATATTAGTTCAAGGTTTGTGAATATAATTTTATGGTTTTTGCTTCAATTTGATACTAAATATCGCACTTAATTTCAGCGGTGGCCTTGACATTCCTGAAACGTCGAAGCGACTTGGGATATCCATTATCCTCCAACATGAAAATGGAATCACATATGCGGGTAACAACCTCACTGACGACAGAAATGTATTGACAACATCTAACCTAACGAATCATTTACACGGGGGTGGAGCTTTAGACACAATCTATCAGATTAAATACTTGGAAAAAGACGTGTTCATTTCCTCCGGATTTCCTTCAGTCGCAGATATCCCCGAAAATGCAAAACACACAATTGACCTCACGGACATAATTGTTCCTTTGAGACATAGGGAGAGCAACAAATATGTTCCAAAGGTAGAGACGAACCAGGGCAATGACTTGATCATTTTCCTCCCAGAATATTTAAGCGAATTTCCGGGAAAAATTATCGTTGGAAACGGAGTGGACGAAGCATCACTGTTCCAAATAATTCTCAACTCAGCTGTTATGGAACTCAAACCAGTTGTAGTTGTAGGTAAGTTGAAAATATTCATTTTTCTAGTGGTAAATATTACTACATCATAATTATGCATTACTAACTTGTGTTATTTCTCAAATTTAATATATTTAATATTAGGAAACCTGACAAGAGAAAAAAGAGAGATTGAGTACAAGGACGGGGATAAAGAATGGGCTCTACTCCCTAAACCAATTGTGGTTGAATCCGGGTCTGTCTATTCTCTTTCACAAGAGGATTTGGAGGATGGTCACTCAATATCTTTAGAAGGTGCTGAAATGACTGAGCTTAACTTAGCAGAATTCAAATTGAGTCGAGACGGTTTGGACCTTCACTTATCAGATGTCTTATCAGTTGGGCAGAACGATAGTGAAGTTGATCCCACCGTCATTGTGATCTCTGATTACTTCTCAACAACAAGAAAAACTGAGGAAGAGGAACAGATAGTCGTTCCTGCCACAAACCTTTCGATAAATTTACCAGGGCTAGAATTCCAAGTGCCACTAACAACTACCCATGAATTTGTAACTGAAGAAATTGAGAGTTGGGACCAGGTTCTTGAAAATGTTGAGGAACGGCTACTACATGACATGCCGGAGGTGCCAAGAGTTTTCAAAATTGAGAGGGGCTTTGGTATTATAGAATACGCGATAATGGCGTCTAGTTTGGCTATCCTGTGCATTCTTTCGTGCTTATTAGTATTTGCCATAAAGAAAAAATATGTTTGGTCATTTAAATTAAACGTAAGAGATTCGAACGGCGAGGAAACAAGACAAATAAGAGACCCAGATTTAGAGCTATTACAAGTACAGCGAGTCCCATTATGGGGAGAGACAAGATGAAATTTTGGTTTAAACACCACTATCCCCGTTTCTGTTCTATCTTTTTATTGATAATAAAGTAGAGTTGTAGTTGTCGAGATTCTCGACTTCAATAATTCATGAGTTATGAAATTTACGCGATTCACTCCGCCATGATCAATTTATTTTGATCCATTGGGACATTATGTTCGAATCAATGTATTTCTTAAATCTTCTCTGAAGTGAACGAGTAATTGTTCCAATCAAACTGAAATGGTTTCGACAGCACATCAATTAATAAACAACTGGTGGCACTTTGGATCAGATCCGTTATGAGCTTTTCATATGTCGTGCTCCGAAATTTGGAATATATGCACGACAAAATATCCAGATTGCACGACAAATCGCTCACAGCGACTTATACCTCGTGAAAGACAAAATAACCAACTAATACGACAAAAATAGTTTCTTGAACAACAAGAAAAATTAGTTGAAACATCTGAATTTAGATAAAACAGCTGAAAATTTATATAGAATGGTTGACCATGTACATACTTTGACGGAGAAATTACTAGAATCATATGGACGTATTGAATTGATATTGAAGCAGACGAAGGACCCCAAGAATTGGTACATTAATAAAGAATCAATCAATCAAGAGCAATGTTAAATGACACCACACAAACACTTTCTCCGATAACTCAATTTCTAAATCTGTGTGTGGTAATTCTGTTCTAAGACTCCCGGGTTGTAAGGCTGGGGTTCGGATTTAAGATTATACTCACAAGAATTGACGATTGTCTTGCACTGATACATTTAGATTACACGTAATACATTAATTACACTTTGAATGCTTTCGAGTTTTAAGATCCAGTCGTCTACACTTTTATCGAGCTAATGTAAAAAAAATAGTGTTTGTTGACATCATCTAATATTATGAATTTCTTCTAATTTCTACATTTATTTGATCGACTTATAATAATTTATGATACGTATAATTAACACTCAATTCCGTCACATATATTGTCTTGATTGATTTACTTTTTGTCCATGATCATTATAATAGCGACCAGTTTAATATTTAAGGCATTCAATAAACTGTATGTCGTTTCGCATATGAGTTTCTAATTTTCCTGACCTCATTATAGTTGGGGAAGTGAACAACAAACTTTGCAAACTATTCATTGTTATTTTTTGCATTGCATTCATAGTATAGTTCGTTGGATTGAGAAATTAATGCACTAGTCTAACATCTGTTCCACCATATAACACCATATAAAAAAATACACATTTTAAGTCCGATGCACCCGAAGGTTATACACACTAACATCTTGTATTTTTTCGTTCGTATTGGTTGGTGTATGTACAGCAATGCTGAAACACCAACTTGCGTATTCTGGATGAGCCTAAATGACCATTTGGATCTATAGAAGTGTAGGCTATAGTAATGTAGGAAAACTGAGTGAGTTGGATAGGGACATTTTTTTGTATTTTTATTTATAGGTAGATCCCT
>JAQIXO010001026.1:0-14273 GCA_034700305.1 Protaphorura armata
TATTGGATTGACTAAAAAGTAAACATCGATTTTTTATCAGTACAAGTGACTCTAACACCCAGTATATGTCAGACCTCCGAACGCAGGGGACACCTCAATAGTTTACCTTGTAAGTCCCAGTATGCCTGTATTATTTTACTACTAAAATTATATACCCGCTTTCCTAGTTTCCTAACTTATCGTTCGTATAATCTATGAAAACTTTTTTAATGGATTTTATAAAAATGGAAGGAGTAGACAGTAGAGTAGATTAAGATAAAAAAATATCTTTTGTTTCTATGTAATAGGGTGTTGTCACTGAATAAATTGAAATTGAAAATTGAAAAAAAAATTATGTTCCATTTTCTATTTAAGTAATCAAGCTCTTATTTAATCTTAATTTTTAAAGATTTTTGTGGGTAGGTATGCATGGACCCAGGGTTATACGATTTCTTTCATATGTACAACTTACATGTACATACAAATACAATGTATAACTATCCGACGTAATGACAACGTCTGGTTTTGTACAGGGTGTCTTTCAAAAGCGCAAAAATTGTTTGTTTTAATTTTGGCGTAGTTACAAAATTTTAGGTTACGGCCAATACGAATTTTCCAATTAAAATTATTACGGTTACTCTACTGGATTTAACTTGTAAGTGAGACTTGTATCGAAAAATTATAATCAAAACAAAACACATTTGTTTTCTGTTCATCCAATTTTTTCTCGTCAGTTTTTCATTTTCTCCTAATAAAACTTCAACTTAATTTTAATTGGAAAATTCGCATTGGCCGTAACATAATATTTTGTAGCTACGCTAAAATTAAAACAAACAACTATGCGCTTTTTGAAGACACCCTGTATGTACAATTGAGAATAGTTGCAAGAGTAGCACTTTCTCAATTGTTTACGTTACGACAATGTAGACGACAGAATCATGCACCAAGGTGTCATGTAAGGACAAGGAGTGTGTCAGTGTGAGTCACCAACTTTAACCCAACTTATATCTCAAAATAATGTGAACAAGGGATCGAGGGTTTGCGACTCTCTACGTCTTTCTTTCCCGTGCATCAATCCACATTTCAATTTCAATAATTTTCTTAAATCTATACTGCGCAAAGGCGTCCCTCGTCGGAGTATAGGGTACAAGTGCAAGTGGATTGAGTTTGAAGTGAACCCAAAGCAATTCACAAGTCAATCTTTTGTCTCCAATCATTTACTACTATATCTCTACTACTCCACTCTTTCCTTTTTGAAACTTACTTTTTCACTTCATAAATTCCAAGGAAATTGGACAAATACTTAAATTAATAATTAATCGATAGCAATCAAATCAATCAAAGTGCCTCAGCAATCGTCGTAGTGGTTTTTAAGTACATGGTACACTTGAAGACAAATCAGGAGCAGGTGAATAATAAAATATTACAAATCATTATACAAAATAAATAATTGAAAAATTGTACGTGAAGTACGTATATTTAATTGATAGGTATGTAGTGTACTTTCGATTGGCGACTTAAAAAATAAGCTCAGAGGTGCCACGTTCGCAAATACAAATTATTTAACCTTTCTGTTTCAGATTCCCTGAGAATCAATTGATGTGAATTAGTACAACACCAAACCAAATCTGATGACAACAATCAATTCAATCTGCATAAACAATCAAGGTATGAATAAAACATAACTTAAGCCAGTTTGATACACATTTTTATGTCATACATTTTCTTTGCTTTGTTCGAGTCCACACTTAAAATGAAACTTGTCCAATCACTTTATTCCATACTAATTCAAAATTCCAGATTATATTTATACTAGCCCAAAGCCCATACTACGTATGGGCGTATCTAACAAAAATTGAATTTTCAAAATTTATTTTGATACTTTTTGTGGAACACATACATTTCTATTTACTTTGCAACTTTTTCGAATGAAACTAAACAAATCCTTCAAGTAAAAATTAGTTAATTGCAATAACGTCTCATCAATCAGCAAAGTGGATGACCACATCAAAGATGACAATTGTATTCGCGTGAAATAAATAAATCTTACAAAATAATAGTAATACGAAATAAATAATTAAAGAATTGTACGTGTATATTTTATTGATAGCACGTACAATACTGTAGGTACTGTGGATTGGCGACAAAAAAGAGAGACGTGCACACACAATTTATCAATCAAAGTGTCTCAGCACTCATCGTAATGGCTTTTACGTACATGATACACGAGAAGACAATTCTGGAGCAGGTGAAGAATAAAATCTTACAAATTATTATACAAAATAAATAATTGAAAATTTTACGTGCATATTTAATTGATATGATGAGTACCGTACTGACTAAAAAAATAAGCTGTGAGGTGCGATGTACGCAAATACAAATTATTTAACCTTTCTGTTTCAGATTACCTGAGAGTCATTTGATGTAGAATTAGTTGAATTAGTACAACACCAAACCAAATCTGATGACAACGATGACAACGTGCACAAAAAATTAAGGTATGAATGAAATATAATTTAAGCCAGTTTGATACACATTTTTGTGTCATACGCTTTCATTGTTTTGTTTGAGTCCACACTTGCAATGGTTCAATCACTTTATTCCATACTAATTTCAAAATTTCGACTATATTTATATAATAACCCAAAGCCCATTACTACGTGTGGGGGTATGCGTAAGTAGCAAAAATTGAATTTTCAGAATTTGTTTTGAATTTTCACACCACTTCCAGCAAAATGCCAAATAAATTAATTTTGGGACTCCCTGTACCGATGTCCTGCCATCGTGCAAAATTCTCTACCATAGACAACCATTCCCCAGCCCAAATGTGGTGAAAGTCAAGTGAGTTCGAATCACGCTCGTGTAATTTTAAAAGGTTTTTGTTTGAAAAGTTTTTCCCCTTTTTGTTGTGTCGGGATTTGCCCCTTTTTGCTGGGGACCGTTCTTCCTATTACTCTATTGTCCCAATAAACACCATAGGATAGCGCATTTATTACTTTAAGATACATGTTGTTAGCGTTAGCCGCCGATCAAATGGCAACGCTGTTCATGTTCATGTTCTTGTGTAACGTATATAGAGCATTTTACACAATTATATAAAAACTAATTGAACCTATTATTATTTTCATTCATTAGAACTACACCTGCTCATCCTTCATCTCAAGTGTTTCCCTACCGTAAAAACTACACTACCGTTTGAGTTGTTTTCAAGAATCAATCAATTCCAACACAGGTCGAGGACGTATTAAAAGAATGAGTGAAATTACAGGGAAAATCAATGCTCTTCGATCCAACTCTGACACTTTCAAACAATCCCTAACTGTCTTACAATTAGAACCCATGGTTAAGAAACAAGCAGAGACAATAGAAAGTTTAGAAAACAAAAATAAAAAACATGGCGAAGAAATTAAAGAGCTTAAACTAAAATTGACTGAATCAAATCAAAAATGGGCTGAAGTCACCATCAAAAACTGGACCCTCCACTCCAGTATTGCTGGTCTGAGTCAAAGCTTGAACAACTACGTAGATTTGATTCACAGACGATATGAGGGAGATGAAAGTGTGGATTCCTTTCATAGCACTAATCTAGAGCTTTTCCGAAGTCATGAAGAAATAATACAACTCAAACTCCAACTGACAAAAAAAGAAAATGAATTAAGTGATGTCATGGTCAGCAACCGATTCCTCAGCAACCAATCTATACTTCTACATGAATGCGTGCACATCAAAACAACATTGAATCTGGCTCTTCTAGATCATATCAGATCTTGTAAGTGGATTAGAGACGATAAACAATTGGAGGAAAGTGAATCAAAAACTGAACAGCTCGCATTCAAATTGACGGAAATTCAACAAAAATTGGTGGGCGAAACAAAGAAATATTACGCTTCACTTGAGGACACAAGAAAAAGAAGAGCCAAGACATGCGACGATCTCCTTCACCAACCGCAACCGGTCAAGAAATTAAAAATTATGTCCAATGCCGATAAAGAATGTGAGTTCCAAGACGAGGTTATCACGGACTCTAACCAAGGACAACTAATGAATGAAAGCTCCTCTCTCAATACTTCAGCACACGAAGGACGTAAGACACGGAAACGAATGGTGGAGAATGACGATGGGCCTGTTTCCAAAATTGTAGCATGAAACCTTGGTTCAATTCTCTTGTACTTTTATGAGAAATGAAAATGAAAATGAACGGAATCGGTTTAGTGGAAAATATTTTGTTTTTCTTGTAATTTGGATTATAAGTATTTGAATGACAATTTCTAGACATGTTAATAGTTTTATGGATATATTTACATTACAATAATTACGCGAATAGAGGATTTTAGGAGGGCGGGCGTTGAGAATAAGAAACTTCAGAATACTTTTTATTTGTTATATTTATATTTCTCAAGCTGAGTTTACACGACCGGGAACTCAGTTTCATTCCGACGGTCTTTAGCAAACAAAGATTCTCTTTAGAAATTAATTAAAATACTCAATACGTAAATACTTTTATTTGTGTTTTTTTCTCTACAACCGGGATCACTCTTGTCATGTTGTATTGTCAATTAGAATTACTGGATTTCTACTATCCCTGACCCAAAATGACGTTCATTATTTAGAGCAAAAGAAAAGAACGCTTGCATGAATTTACCTTGCAAATATCAATTAATATGTTTATAGTTTATGTTATTTTACTTAACTTTACTTTGTTATTTAATTCGCAATCGTGAATTTCTAATTAAACAAAACAATAAGATGATTTGAAAGGGATTTGGTTGACAATTTAATCCATAATTTTGTTAGAGGTTAAGTAATTAGATTCAAGTTTTCTGCCTTAGTTCGATGCGTAAAATATAAACTAAATTAACGTCGTTATCTGATAAGTTTTATTAGTATACTACCTATAATTATCATTTAAATGTACTGCGTACTGTAATGACTAATATCTCTGTTTTCTGATTTGAAATGAACATGGACTAAACATAAAATAAAGTAAATACGGAAAATGGTATTTTATAGTCTACTAATCTATGTGACTCTTCGTTGCATCTGTCCTAAGAATTTGTGACAAACAAGGCAGAATATATAATTTTCATCCAAGTCTTATGGTCTTCTCTACTTGTACTTTTTTAATCAAATTGATTATACATTATTGCAAATCTCTACATCACCTGAAATTCTAATTGTATTGCCTCCGCCTTAATTTTGCAAGCAAATTAGGTCCGTTCCATTCCATGCTGAATGCAATGCAAATGCCAATGCCGAAGGACGAACGAGTGGATGTTCCAAGAATTGTACCCCGCGCGGCCAAATCCCCCGAATCGCTATGCGCTACCAATACATTTGGCTAATTTTATACTGACTTAATTCTTTAGATCATCTTTATTGTAAATTGTAACCCAATTCGTATAATACTTCTTAGAAATACTGAAAAAATAATGACGTTTTAGGTGCTTAACGGAGTATACCCCCTTGATGTGTCAAGTATTATTGATCTGATCTATAACTGAAGAATCAGAGTTCACTCCAGTTCAGGTAGGATCACTCGCGTACCTGTAATTATCCCAATCCCAATGGCGAATGCATTGCCGGTGCGGTGGGAGAATTATCCTAGTCCAAGATATATTTGCGAAATCTTGACCGCAATTGCTGAACTAATGGAAATCATTTTAGAAAAAATACACTCATTAATTAACATTCATTGACTTCCCATTTGGCCTAGGGATTTACGTGTTGATCAAGTAGTAGGAAAAACCAGTGGAGAAAAACCTCTTTAAAGCAACCCAAGAAGGAAAGGTTTTATGGACCCATGGCTTATGAACTTACATGTACATAAAAATATAATGTATAACTATACTATCCGAAGTAATGACAACTCTTGGTCTTGTATGTACAATTGAGAAGTTGCAGGAGTTGCCTTTCTCATTTGTTTACGACCATGCAACCTTCAGAATCATGCACCAAAGTGTCATATGTCAGGAGTGTGAGTGAGTCACTAACTTTAACCCAACTTACATCTCAAAAATAAAAAGAATGAGAACAAGGGATCGAGATCGAGGGCTTGCGACTCGCTACGTCTTTCCACCCTTCA
Source organism: Protaphorura armata (assembly GCA_034700305.1). Classification (NCBI taxonomy): domain Eukaryota; kingdom Metazoa; phylum Arthropoda; class Collembola; order Poduromorpha; family Onychiuridae; genus Protaphorura; species Protaphorura armata. The sequence goes on from JAQIXO010001026.1 coordinate 6,062, forward strand.
AATCTATCCACATTTCAATTTCTTTATTAATTCTAAACTACACAAAGATGTCCCTCGTCGGACTATAGGGTAGAAGTGCAAGTGGATTGAGTTTGACCCCCAAAACAAAACCCAACTCAATCTTTTGTCTCCAAATCATTACTACTCTATATCTACACTCCACTCTTGCCTTTTTGAAACTTAATTTTTAACTATATAAATTCGAAGGGAATTGGACAAATCCTTAAAATAAAAATTAATCGATAGCAATCAAATCAATCAAAGTGCCTCAGCAATCATCATAGTGGTTTTTACGTACAAGGTACACTTGAAGACAAATCAGGAGCAGGTGAATAATATAATATTACACATTATTGTACAAAATGAATAATTGAAATATTTTACTTGTACATTTATTGATGGCAAGTACAGGAATGGCGATTAAAAAAAAATAAGTTGCACGCTGTCGCTCTACGGTGCTGTGTACACGCAAATTCAAATCATTTAACCTTTCTGTTTCAGATTACCTGAGTGAGAGTCATTTGATGTGTACAAGACCAAATCTGATGATAACAATCAATTCAATCTGCATAAACAATTAAGGTATGAATAAAACATAACTTAAGCCAGTTTGATACACATTTTTATGTCATACATTTTCATTGCTTTGTTTGACCCAATACTTAAAATGAAACTTGTCCAATCACTTTATTCCAAACTAATACCTGCCCCACTTTGATTGACCTTAGCGGTGGAACGCCTTGTCCTATTTACTCCACACATGGCTCATTAGATAGCCACTGCGATTCTTAACAAGTAATAACTTAACCCAAAATCGAAAACTTTGAAGAAGTGGCCAAAAGTCGACAACGGAGAAAAACCTGGACAGCCCATGACCAGATGGACTCAAACAAGGCCATGGTAGGTTATGACCTCCTGACGCCGCGAAAGTGGTCACAAAAATCTGAAACTTGGTACGCGATGTACCATTGACATTGACCTCCTTGATGGATTTACACCCCATTTGACTTAGGTCATAATGGGACACACTACCACGACCTTCTTTGAGACCATCTGATAATGGGTAATCCAGAATTCTTTTCCATCGTGACCTTGTGACCCCTTATTTCAAGTTGAATTGTCCCATACTCAGAATCACAGTGGCTTTGTAATCAGCCAAGTGTGGATTAAATAGGACATGGCGCTCCACCGCCAAGGTCAATCAACGTGGGCATCTACTTATGGGCCACCCTGTACATGTTGTTAACGTTGGCCGCCGATGGCAAAGCTGTTCACGCTCTTTTGTAACGATAGAGGATTATATAAAAACTAATTGAGTCTATTATTATTTTCATTCACTAGAAGTACACCTGCTCATCCTTCATCTCAAGTGTGTCCTTACCGTAGAAACAACACATTGTCATATTGGAGTTGCTGTTCAAGAATCATTAAATACACCTCGAGGACGTATTAAAAGAATGAGTGACATTGAAGAGAAAATCAATGCTCTCTGTTCCAACGCTGGGAGCTTAAAACAATACCTAACTGACTTAGTAACCATGGTGAGGACTCAAGCTGACACAATAACAAGTTTGGAGACCACAAATAGAAAATTGATTCAACAACATGATGAAGAGATTGAAGAGCTTAATTTCCGGTTGACAGAAAAGGATAAGGAATTGAGTGAAGTCACAGTCGAAAACAAAAACCTCCATTCCAGTAATGTCCATCAAAGAAAGTGTATCAATAAATACGAAGACCAACTTCGGGCACAATGTAAGAGTTTGATGTCTGCAGAGAGTACAAATTCAGAGTTGCTTAAGTATAATGAAGAAATCTCACAGCTCAAACTCCATCATGCCGGAAAAGATAACGAATTGACCAGCAACCAAATCTTCACTTCCAAACTTGAATTTCGAGAGAAACTAATGAAAAGCAAAGACGATTTAATTGGCTATCTTTCGAGTCCGGTTTACGGTCCGTATAACAAATACAAAGTACTGAAGGAACGTGAAGGAGAAATCGAACAACTCAGACTCAAATTGACAGAGACAAGACAAAAATTGAGGGACGAGAGCAAAAAATATGACGAATTACTAAAGAGTTCCAGAAAAGCAGGAGTCAAGGCAGCCAACGATTTCTCTGACCAATCGACGGAAGAATCAGAAAGCAAGTTCAGTAGCGATGAAGATTCTGAATTCCAAGAAGACGTTAATATCGTCGAAGTAATCGAGGATATTAACAAGAAGAATGTAATCAATGGAAACCCGTCTTCTCGTACTTTAGGGCAAGAAGGGCGGAAGACCCTGAAAAGAAAGGTAAAAAATGACGACGGGCCGGTTTCTAAAATTGCAGGATAAAATTTTGGGTCATTTGTCTTGAATTGTTTTTGAATGGCTATGTTTTGCCATGTTATTAATTATGTGAATATTTATAAGTGCAACATAACAGTTACATATGTAGATAATTACAGGAACGAATTTTCTTTTTGTTTGTTATATCTCTCAAGTTACGATGAACTATATTAACCCCTTCTTTTGATATGTTTTAAAGGTTTGAATGGAATAATCCCTTTTTTAAATTAATTCAAAAAAATTGGAAAATTTATTCATCTGTAGTTCTAGTGCACAGCTGGCGTCATGGGTTAATCAATTGCATTGTAGGATTGGATAAAATTGGACTTAATATTTTCTAAATTCCAATGTTAGAGGAAATACAATGTGTGGTCACACCCATTAAATAGAGCTAATTATTCTAATCGGCATTATTGGTTCAGCGTTGAATAATGAATATACTGAACCTGAAAACGTAAATTTATCATATTATTTTTCGTTTTTTATACAGTTTAATTTGTATATATTTACATATTCCGTAGATGTCTTGATTAAAATTGCTTATAGTTTTTGTGATCAACAAGTTGAAAATGAAGATAAATAATTGAATGGGTTTTAGAATTCTGTTGTGTGTTTAACCACAATTTACAATATAATTTATTTCATTTTCCGGTTAAATATATCTTACCTTAGTAAGGAACGAAACTAAATGAAACCAACGCGTAATTCGACTTAAACTTAAATAACGGCCGTTTGCAGTACATTTTTGTGTTCGCTGGCACAAGCGTATAAATGGATTTTTCAATGGAGCTCATACGAGGCTTACTTAAATTATGTAAAAATTAAATGACGTACTATTCTAAATTAGTCAAACTTAAAAAAATTATGACGAAGACGAACTTTGCCTCTTGAAGCACTCACAACAATAATAACAGTCAACAAGACTGGTACCTAAAAAGAAATGAGGATTTACTAAAAATATTTCAAACTACTTTAAATATAACAGTTAACCGAATAATGTATTTTTCTTATTGAAATAATTTGCAGAGTTCCAAGTTAGAAGTGTAAGATTTGTGACCTTCCCAAGCAATGAAATTATGATTATGATTACACTTGTACCGCACTTGGAGGACTACATTCCGAGTCCAGCTTCAGTGTACAGTCCAAACTTCAAACCTCACATAACCTTCGCTTTCTTCAATCTTTTCTTATTTTTCATTAATCGAGTCAAATGGAGTCGAGTCACATGACCATTCAAACTTCTCACAGAACTCATCAACTTAGAACAAAAACCACAGAAGTTGGAAGCATATTTTTTCCCTTGTTTCTTCTGTTCCTCTTGATTAGCACTTGTAAATATTTGGACACTTTTAAATTTTCTCACATTTGTCTTCAGAACTCGAGATGCAGTCTAAAACATAACGTAATAGTAATTTAATAATATTTATCATACCGTGTTTCTTGTATAATAATCAGAACTGAAATACAAATAATAAAAAATCTTCCATAGTCATCTGAACTAGGTTTTCCTTTATGAATAGTGACAAGAAATTCTGAATTACCTTTTTGGGAGCCAAAATCTTCTTAGCTGAGCACTTCTTCCTCTTAGAACAATTAGACGGATGGGTAAATTTCGTCAGTGCTGGAACTATTAATTCAGCCTAATTGCATTTAAACATGCTGGGCTGACGGTTCTTGAGCACAAAAATATGGAAACAAACAAACAAACAAACAAACAAACAAGGGTTCTCATCAGTTGAGTGGAACATGCGTTGGACCCTTTTGTGACAAGGGTTCTCAAGTTTGATTTGAATGTATGACGAATGGTTATCGATATGAGGGTCAAGCCGAGGGGTCATGGTCAAGGAGTTTCCAATCTGAGTGTGATTTCCTACTTTCATAATCTACGTCCTCGTCTTTGATATCAATATCTTCGTCCACAGATGCCGTCTCAGTTTGAAGTATGTCTTGGGTGCATTCTTCAACTGGTTCTTGTTTCACCTGACATTCCTCAAATGATGATGCGAGACCTCCGGCTGACACGGGCACAGCTGAACCACTCTCCTCATACGTCTGGAAATATTTTTTTAATGTTGTGATGCAAACTTGACATCCAAATATTTAAACAAATACACATAAATGAATAATAAGTGAGCTCAAATACTTTTCATAAGTAAAAATAATTTGATATAACTTAGCGCTGTAAGGTCGTAATCCTGTCTTTTATCCGGGTGGTCTTATGGAAAGAAAACCTTCATTCAGTATAAGAGCCGGGTGGTTTTATAATGTATAAAGTTTGATTTTATTTGATTTTATTGTTAACGTGTTTTCCTGAGCAGTCGTACATATAAGTCTCTCTCTCAGATTAGGACACCCAAAAGCGTGCCATTATATCCACGTTGGTCTTATATCGAGGCGGTCTTGTAACAAATTATCCCAAAACGTGTCTTGTTTGACACAAAATATGACTCACCCCTTGCCCATCAATCTGGAGTGGGTGAACATGAATGGTCACTGCAAATTGTCTGATTAGGATTCGCTTCCCTATTCATATCAATTGGAAAATCTGCTAAAATTTCACAATGACTTTAAAAAAGGTTCGGCCTTTCGGAACTCGACTTTTTAGTTCTCTTATAATATCGTCACTTTTTTCATTGCACGACTTATATGCTTATCCTCCTGTACACATTATTTTCCCAGACAGACTAAAACCCCAACACTACATCTTTTTCAATACGTCGGATTACTTCCTGTACCCTGAACCCAATTTTTATTGTGGTACACAGAAACTATGTGCTGGACGTACGAATCTTATCTTTCTAAGTCAGTTCACTCCATAGAGTCCATAATTGCGAAGGCAAAGGTTTGCTCTGTCAATATAATATTTCAGAAATATTGAGATTCAAATTCCGATTTATTATGACCATGAAATAAAGTTGAGAATTTCTATTGGAGAAATCTTGGAAAGAGCTCAATAAGATTTATAAGATTCTTTGTTGAATATTTTATTTCTGGTAGTAAGAGTCTTACAGACAGACCGGGCCTTTTCCGTTGTGAATTGTGAATTATAAAACCAATATCCCTTTACCTTGTTAATTTTTTTTACTAGTAATTAGAATGTCAACGTTTTGTCGAGTTTTCACTAACACTCTCATCCAAAAGCAAAACATAAAAGTGAGCATGTATTTATGTATACATAATACTTGTTACATATTTTTCTGTGTTTTCGTGTTTATGAAGAAGTCCATGCATTTCAATTGTACAACAGTACAGTGCATAAAAATGTTGAGTCATGAGGGTGTAGATTATTTTTAGGAATAATATAATTTATTTTCTGCATGTACTGTACATATTGCCGGTTTACTGGGGTAGGTATTATGTGACCTCCAAATGACTGAGTTAACAATGCAGTATGAGACGTTTTCAGTCTTTCTCAACCACTCCTTCATTAATTCTGCTTATCTTATTACAAACAATCTATTTTTAGTTTAAATAATAAACAAACTTGAGATCCAAGTCCAGGCAATGGATCTCACTCGCTATTATTATTGAGAGAAGTGCTGACGATCACACTCCTCATCGAAAGTGTCAACTGGTGCAGAGGAAACAGTCGCGACAACGGCAGTATAGCATGCATGGATTGTAAATGTAATGAAATGACATACGCTATATCTTCATAGTCTGACTAAAATTGTTTTAGGATTTTTGTTTTATTTCAACTCGCATCTTGTACAATTTGTACAATCTCTGAGACTAGAGTTAAAAGAGTAGCGTTTTTGCATTTGTTTACGACGAGAATGAAGAAATGTGTCGTCCGCGACTCTTGAGTCACCACAATCTGCACAAATAATTTCATATGAACCAATCGGTTCCTGATATTTGAGATGAGTCACCGTCCCTCTATCCTTCTATCTGTCACAATCGTTGAGTGGTTGAGTTGAGACTGTACTCGGGTAAAGTGCGCGGGTCACATGAATCTCAAACATTTGAGGGTTCTCCAGCATCTCTGCCCAGTTCAAGTCAAACTTTACAAATCGTTCTTGTGAAAATTTGGCTGGCATCCCCAAAGGGGCACTATAAGGGTGGGTTTAGGCTCTCTTTTAAAATAATTAGTCGGAGAGATAGATGGGGATCGTTTATTTTACACATGTATCTCTTGGAAATCCACGGTTATAGTTCACAATAATTAGCGGAGGGGCGGGTGGTTAGCCGCATCGTATAATATTCATATTAATAACTCAGAGGCGTCAGTTTTGCGTTCGAAAACCATCAATGTACCTGAAGCCTGTGGGAAAATTCACTTCCTTCCATTTCAGACACACATTACATACAGTTCTACTTATCAGACATACAATAATTTTTAATAATTTGAATTTTGTTGACAATTTAATCCATAATTTTGTCAGAGGTTAACATATTTTTCAAGTTTTCTGCCTTGTACGATGCGTAAAACATAAACTAAATAAATTCAAAAAATGTTCGTGAATACATTTTTGAGCATTAATGCCGCTATCTAATAAATTTTATTAGTACACCTAAGTTAAGCCTTAAGTTACTCAAGTGTTTAATTATTATTTAAATCATGCTCGGTTGAATATCTCAGTTTTGTGATTTGAAATGAACATGGAATAAACGTGAAATTAATTAAATACGGCCTACGGTATTTTATAATCTACTAATCTGTACGAGTCTTCGACATTTGCATCTGTCCTAAGAAATAATGACAAATAAAGTTGAATCTGTATTTTTCTTTTCGGTGCGTACTATCATGCTATCCTTAATTTTCATCCAAGCCTTTTGTGGTCTTCTGTACTTCTACTTTCAAAATCAAACGGATTATGCATTATTGCAAATCTCTACCTCACCTGAAATTCTCATTGTACTGCCTTCACCTTAATTCTGCAAACAATTTAGGTCCATTCCATGCTGAAGGCAGTGCCAAGTGCCAATGCCAATACCGAAAGGCAAACAGTGGATGTTAAAAGAAATGTACTCGCTTGGCCAAATCGCCGAACCGCTATGCGCTACCAAGACTTTTGGCTAATTTCGCACACAAACATAATTTTTTTTGATCATCTTCATTGTATATTGTATCCCAACTCGGATACATCTCATGATACATAGTTTTTCTACTAATGGAAATCGTTATAACAGCTATTTCACTCATTAATTGAAATAGCTGAGGTTGAATCAAACAACATGTGCATTTAAATTTCTGTTTTGCGAGTTGCTTCCCATTTGCCCTATGGATTTACACATTGATTATGTAGTTACCCTACTAGTAGGGAAAACCGGTGGAGAAATACCTCTCCAAAACAACCCGGTGAAGAGCAGGCCCGAGGAATTGAACCCCAGCACAGCGATAGCAAACTGTACAGCTGTACCATTCAAAAGTTTCCACAAAGTTTGTTATAGTGCTGATTCGTTGCACTCCGACACAGTAGGCATGTATGGAAATCATTTTAGAATTGAAATTATGCAGGTATCCGCTTTCCTAAATTCCTGACTTTTTGTAATGTATTTTATAAAAATGGAGGGAGTAGACAAAATAAAATCGTATCTTGTTCCATTTTCCATTTAAGTAAACAAGCTCTTTTTTAATCTTAATTTTTAAAAATTTTGTGGATAGGTTTTATGAACCCATGGCTGCATATGATTTCTTTCATGTGAACGTACATGTACCTACAAATGCAATGTATAAACTATCATCCGAAGTAATGACAAGGTTTGTTTTGTATGTACAATTGAGAATAGTTGCACACGGTAAGAAATGCTTAAGACGTAGTGCGTCTTATCTTCGAAAATAAGACGCATTTGCAGAACTTTAATAAACTGGGTCCTAACATTCATGCTGCATTGACTCCTCAAACAAATGATGTAACAAATATGCCTAAGCGTCT
>JAQIXO010001027.1:0-14271 GCA_034700305.1 Protaphorura armata
TTGTCATGCGTTGTAATTGTTTGCGTTGTAATGACTGCGTTGTAATTGCATGCGCTGTAATGACTGCGTTGTAATGACGTGGAAGCCTATTGCAGTCTATTCGAATAATTTAATCTCTTTTCCGAATTGATCCCTGTCTAATTTTCAGTCTTTTGTTATCCAGTCACTGATATATTTACCGTAGGAACAACATCTTTTGTCTTTTATATATCTTGATATTGATATTAATTAGTATAAATTCATGAGAAGGAGAAGCATCGTTAGTAATCTTTACAGCTCCTCACATCATGCACACACGCAGACATGTACGGGAATTGGAATTCATGAATAAACGAACACCGCTCATTATTTTGGGAATTAAAATGGCATTGATGATTTGTTCTTTCATTTTTTCTTGGACTTGGATCTGTACGTTCAAAGAACTTTGAGATTCAAAATTGCAATTTGTTTCTGAGGAGTTTCAAAGGATGTGTGACGACAGTTGTGACATTTGAGAAGAATGTGGTTGAGCTAGAAGCTTTTTCAGAACCACTCATTCAATATAGATGGAGTGAAGAAACCAAAAGTTTAAACAACGTGTCACACATTATTCTCAGAAGAAATCTATATTGCGTAGCCTACATCATGGTTTTTCCTGACCCAAAAATTCAAACAAATCTTGAATCTGAATGGGACGATAATCTATATTTTCTTGATGAAATGTTATATTCCATTGGAATTGAGTATGTAAAGAGTACATATACGGAATATGAGGATACATGCCTACATTTTGAACCGTATTTTTTGGTGATTCATAGAACTGCTTGAGTTCATGGTTTATAACGTAGCCTACCAAAAAGAATCCTGTTCTGGTGACATTCAAAGATTGGAAAACCTCGTTCCTTTAAAATATGGAGCAGCTAACATGTGATAGTGTGGTGAGAATTCCATTCAAATTTGAGTCATTTGTTAAACCCTACGAACCAAGAGCATGGTACTTTATACTCGGGTCTGCCATAGTGAGCATAGTATTCCTCGGCGCAATTGCAACTCAACTTGACATTGTCTTAATTTTCCCCTACGTGACTCAATTGACAATTTTGTATTTTGGTGTTTTCATAGAACAGAGTTCATACATTTCTGCCTTACTCATGAAATCTTACTCATTCCCTCGTTCTTTCTCATCCCTAAACAAACAAAACCGTATGGTTCCTTGGTGGCAGCATATTGTTCTTTATTACAGGTCAGGCTTAAACGCCAATGTCAGTTTGACTATGTAATGAGAACACTGGAGACTTGCAACCGTCACTGAACAAAGCCACGAAAGCGTGGATACAATGCTCAATGTGTACATGTGTCTATATTAACCTATGCAAGTGTAAGAGATGTCGGTACAAATAGACGAAAGAAACCGAGTCGAATTGATTGATTGGTATCAGTCACGTCGTTTCACTTTACGGCCCGCACGCCTTCCGTACGTATAGGCGTAAACCCATGTCGTCTTGTCTTCAATGTTCACCGTAATAGTAGTAAGTAACTTTAATTTTGAAAGTCTTATATTCTAAATAAATTATTGAATCCAAAGCGTAATTTAATTTATTATACATTCTGTATAAATTTATTTAATCATTTGCAATAATTACATTCCGTTTGAATAATAATAAAGCCAGAATAAGTTTTACAGTACAAATTTCTGAACAGTTTTGAATTGATTAGATAGTAGTCTGTATTCTGAGTTTTGTATCAGTTGTGAATTGATTAGTGCTCATCCCCATCTCTTTTCCGAAGTGCCAACCACATGCCATTTTTAGGTTTCAGAGACGCAGTATTTTGAAACTTCATTGGAATGAGGGTATTTGGAGATGGCTCAATACTAAAATTATGGACCAAATGAGCAATCGCGAGTTTTACTTGTATTAATGCAAAACGCATTCCTAAATTACAGAACAAAAAATTAGTCATACTTTTGACATTTCTCTTTTTTTCTGAATTTTATTTAAAAACTCACCAATACAATTCCGTGGTCCTTGGCCGAAAGGCATGAATGCAAATTGATTCAATTTTGAACGATTCTCTGATGAAAATCGTTCTGGATCAAATCTCTCTGGATTTGGATAATATTTCTCATCCATGTGAATTCCATAGATTGGAATATTTACAATTTGTCCTTTCTTGAGAGTAAAATCTGTGTCTGGAATTTTGTAGTCTATCGTACAACCGCGTTCCGTCACTCCTTGTGGCGGGTAGAGTCTCAATGCCTCTAAAATTTATCATTTTATATAGAATTAATTAAAAATAGATCATGCCACGATTTTTTATATTAATTTTATTCATACCGTTAATGACCATATCCAAATAAGTCATGGAATTTACAGACTCATAGGTAAATTCTCCATCATTTTGATCCAATGTTGACTCAATTTCAGTCCTAAGTCTAACCTGGATTTGAGGATGAAGTGCAAGTGCATAGGCTGCAAATAATAAGACGGATTGTGTCGTGTCAAACCCACCCTGTATAAAGAGAACACAATTTGCTACGATTCCATCATCGTCCAACATGTCTGCTTCATTGAATCCCTTGATAGTGGAAGCAGCAGCAGCAGTGAAATCGTTTGAAATTACCGCGTCTTTCTCAAAATCTCCTAATTCTGATTCCTCAGTCTTAAGTTTCCCCTCACGAGCCTCGAGCATGAGTTGAATGAAGTCGTTCCTTTTCTCACCAGACTCTTGACGATATTTGATTGCACTCTTAATAACATTGGAGAAGAAAAGTTCACATTCTTTTTCAAAGACTGTGATTCCAAGTTTAGAGGCAAGATTTGGGGCAATCATGACAAATATGAATTTGAGGAATTGTTTTCCACTCAATTGGAATTGAAGTTTTTTCCCCATTTTTTCAAAGATTGAATGGCCTTCTTGTTCAAAGGATTTACTGTCGATTCCAAAGACAGCTGAAGCAATAACGTCCATTGTGTACTTTGAGTACCCATCCGTCAAGTCCATTTGACCTTCAAGACAAAGAAATTTTTAGTGAACAAACACCAGTAAGTGACACAATTGCTAAATTGCAAGGAATAATCACAATTTTAAATGAGAAACAAGTTGCAAAAATGGTAAAAACAAAATTATCAAAAAAAAAATCGATCAAAATTCAAAATAAAATTCCAGAATATTGTAAAGGCATTGTTCACACTACAAAAAAATTAAACGAGATTGCAAAATAATTAAAAAAAATACAATAATATTAAAAATGTGAGAAAAATTAAAAATAACAAAGACAAGACCATCATTCAAAAATCATGTAAAGCAACCTAAATATTTGTGTTTCCTTAAATAAAGTGAATTAACCCGAAACTATTAATGAATAAATAGGTAAAAATACCCTCAGTTGATTTCTCCATCTGTTGAGCCACAAACTTAACAAGTTTTTTTCCACTGTCATCAAAAATGGAAAACATTCTCCGGATTTTCCCTGTCGTGAACGTCGGGCTCATGTTTGACCTCAATGCCTTCCATTGATCTCCATTATACCCAAATAACATTTTACTGAACAATTTATCTTCAGGTGGAGATTTAAATTGTCTTCGATCCACAAAATGATCAAAATCCTTCACCAATATTCCTTTCAATAAATCCAAGTCTGTGACCATGATTCCAAGTGGCCCAAAATCACTGGTTCCACCGATTTTTAAACACTTTTCCTTCATATAATTGTACGTGGTCGTAACATTGTGAATCATAGACAATCCTTTTATGTGAAGAAGAATCATTCGATAAATTCCATTTCCCAGGTAGGTTACACCCCTGGACTCAAAATAATGAGCGTCCCGCCAAGCCGTAATTCTCAGAATGGCCAGGAGTCCGATTAAACCGATCAAAATGTATTCCCACATTTTTACACACAAAATTAAAATTAATTAAGACACAACAAATTTGGAAATATTTATAATTAATAATTTAATTTTCTGGCTAGTGTGCCTGTGCCTGTCTGTCTGTCCGTTCTACCAAACTCAACTGTTTTAATATGAGGAATGAAAATTATATTGCAAGAGTTACGATTGCGTTGCGTTGGTTCTCGGCTGCGGCTGGTCAGTCAGTCAGTTCTTTATATGTATGTATAGAAACTATTGATTTTTTTGTGTGACTGTATGCCCGTCAGTCACCTTGAAAAGAATTGTAGTTTGTTGTGTTGTGGTTGCATGGGCTTATTTTTTTATCATGTTTGCTCTTTTCAGTAGTCAAGGTCATGCGGAGTATGCTAACAGTATGCACAATACAGATTAGTGCATCATTTGAATTTCAGACATTTTATTTTTAGAAATTATTGGACACGTTGCATTTGCATTACTGCATAGCATTTGGCGAAATCAAGTTGTATTTTGTATTATATTCTCTAGTACTCCACGCCATCTCTTTTCTTGAGTCCCAACCACATGCCATTCTTAGGTTTCAGAGACCCAGTATTCTGGAATTTCATTGGAATGAGGGTCTTCTGTGATGGCTCAATGTTAAAATTGTGAACCAAATGAGCAATCGCGAGTTTTACTTCCATCAATGCAAAACGCATTCCTAAATTACAAAAAAGAAAATTAGCCATTTTTTTTGCATATCTTTTGTATTAGAAACTCACCAATACAATTCCGTGGTCCTTGGCCAAAAGGCATGAAAGCAAATTGATTCAATTTTGAACGATTCTCTGATGAAAATCGTTCTGGATCAAATCTCTCTGGATTTGGATAATATTTCTCATCCAAGTGAATTCCATAGATTGGAATATTCACAATTTGTCCTTTCTTGAGAGTAAAGTCTGTCTTTGGAATTTTGTAGTCTATCGTGCAACCCCGGTCCGTCATTCCTGCTGGGGGGTACAGTCTCAAGGACTCTAGAATTCGTATAAAATATAAATAATCAATTACCTCATAATTTGTTACGCCAAAAAAATTTCATGACTGTAAATTCATACCGTTGATCACCATATATAAATTAGTCATAGAATTCACAGACTCATATGTAAATTCTCCGTCATTTTGATCCAATGTTGATTAAATTTCAATTTTAAGTCTATCCTGTATTTCAGGATGAAGTGCAAGTGCATATGCCGCAAATAATAGGAGAGATTGTGTCGTGTCAAAACCACCCAGTATAAAAAGAACACAATTTGCCACGATTCCATCATCATCCAACTTGTCTGCTTCATTGAATCCTTTGACAGTGGAAGTTTTTCCATTTGAAATGACCGCATCTTTCTCAAAATCTTCTAATTAGGATTCATCAGTCTTAATTTCCCCTCACGAGCCTCTAGCATGAGTTGAATATGATAATAATTATAATTTCAACTTCCAACAAAATCGACCTCGTCGGGAAGAAATTAAAGTATTTCTTTCAAATTAATTTACAAAAAAATTACATTGTGCGTTATGATTTACATATTTACACAGAATGTTTGTACGAAACGACTGAGCGGGAAAATGTGACAATCGGTGGGTTTTCTACTGAAGAAGAAATGTGTCAAGCATTTATTATGTACTACCCTGGAATGACCACATGGATCTGTGGAAGTCAATATCCATACCAAAACAGTCTTAACGAATTTGGAGTTGAAAAAGTGGAATTGTAAGAAAAATAAGCAATCAGATTTTATGGAACACCCTGTACTGTACTGGACGTATTGGTTTAAAAATTTCCGCGCGCGGTATTTTCATTTACAGTGTGCCATGTTCAACGGATTCCCGCGTGACACTCCCTGAGAAACACGCTGGAAAACGATTCACGGAAGTTCTGAATGAAATTGATTGGACTCCAGAAAGAATTGCAGATTTTCAATACAAATCAAGGTACACCGATCATACACCTAGATGTGCTCAGATCAGTCTGAATCAAACAACTGGAAGACCAGTCATATCGAATGCCACGGTCACTTACGTGAAAGTTGAGGAAGAATATGCTCTCGCGTCTCATTGTTAATTAAATAAGATTAATTCATATAAAATAAATGTCAATGAATGAATAAATATGGAAGAAATTCTATTGAAGTCTATTCAAATAATAATAATCTTTTTTCTCAAATCTATTTTTACGTATTGAGTTCTGAATTTCAAATAGAACATTACATGGGTATTTCAAGTGATTGATTTCCCTGGCTCATACATGCCTCTCTAATTTTCAGTCTCTTGTTATGCCGGCACAGATATATTTATCGTAGGAACAACATCCCTTATCCTTTACATATCTTGATATTGATACTAGAATTCATGTATAAACGAACACCACTCATTATTTTGGGAATTAAAATTGCATTGATTAGGTTTGTACGCGAATGAATATAAAGTATGCTTTTCCGTTGTTCTACTAGTCTGAATTTGTCCTTGACACGTGGAGTTAAATGACAACTCGGTTCGACATTTCTTTATTTTTCTCTTCATGCAAAACTAAGGACATTCAGAGTTCATATGGAATTTGAATCATGAAACAAGAGGCTCTGTGTCAATATCGCATCTAACGGAACAATCCCTCCGGATATGTCAGGATTCATTTTTTGTACAAGACTAAGACATCATCAGAAATATTTTGACTCATTCATGAAGCAAATATTGTCTCACAGAAATTATGTTTACTCGGAGCACTCCACATTCAGTGCACGATTTCAAATGACGTAGCTGTTGCTATGTCGAGTTGAATTTGTCCTTGACACGTGGAGTTTGAATTGTTAGCCAATACATAATATACAAAAGATCCCCAAATTCAAGACTTCCAGCAATGCCACTTTTACATTCCGTCTACCTTATTTCATCTGTTCTTTCTCATGACTAACCATTTTACATGAAATCCGCCCAAATCCAAGTCAATCGAATAATCATTCACAACTAATTGTTATAATTGATGGGTTCGTAAATGCTACACTTATTACCGATTTTGCATTACAACAATATCTTATTTCGAAGCGAGTATCTTGAAACCAAAAGGCTAGACTAAGCGAAATTTAAATGTAACGCACTTCATCGTGACTAATTCTTAAATGCAAGTGGCGGGAAGGGGAACACTGCAACTCATAATCACTCTCAAGATCGGACTCACATTGTGCATGAGCGTCAAACTAGTCCTTCTGCGATTGAAGCATTTGAAGTCCTCATGAACAGGGAGGGTGATCATTGTTGCAAGGCAGGAAAGACTACATCATTGTCAATCATTTATGCTGGTCTGGGCCACTGCAGGGCGGGTTCGTCAGTATAACATTATTCGAGTTCCGAATTTAAATTATTTGTAACTGATTTTAAAATCCCACATTTTTTTTATTACAACGCCGTTTGTGTTGAATTTCCACTCAGCGAAGGGACGGAGGATAAGTACTAAATGCTCCGAACTCATTAAAATAATCCGGACGTCTAGAGGGAGTTAAATTCGAGGCAGAAGCAAGTGCCACCCATTCTCCGAAATTGCTGTAAGGCTTTCGGATATACGGCTTAAATTTTGTGTCTGACATTTTTTATAAATATAAAAATTGTGTAATATAATTCATAGGGAACATGAAGCTACAACCCTAACGGTTTCGCACTCCGTGCTGAGCAGTCATTATTCCACCAAAAGCAAAATATGTTACAACGGTCGGGCATTAGAGTGCACGCGTGAGAATTTCCCGAGCACAGGAACTAACATATGTTCGAACATAAAGCTTCATTCTCAAACTGATGGAAAGTATAAGTTGAGACACTTCCGTGATGGCGATGGGAAATAATTGCCTTGGATTGCATATGATAGTAATTATAATTTCAACTTCCAGCAGAATCGCCATCTACGGGAAGAAATAAAAGTATTGCCTGGAGACCAATTAGCAATTTTTAAGTATTTGCAAATTCTTACAAATTAATTGACAAAATAATTATATTATGTGTATCATTATTTGTTTAGAATGTTTGTATGAAACGACTGATAGGGAAAATGCGACACTCGACGGATTTTCTACTGAAGAAGAAATATGTGGAGCATTTGTCATGTACTACACTATAATGAACACTTGGATCTGTAGAAGCCAATATCCTTACCAAGACAGTCTTAAGGAATTTGGAATTCAGAAAGTGGAATTGTAAGGAAAATATTAAAATTTTATGGACCACCTTGTAATATTTACTGGACATATTGATTTTAAAAATTCGCGCGCGCGGTATTTTCATTTTCAATTACAGCTTATCAGGTTCAACGGATTCCCGCGTGACACTCCCTGAGAAACACGCTGGAAAACGATTCACTGAAGTTCTGAATGAAATTGATTGGACGCCAAAAATAATTACAAATCAAGGTACACCGATCATACACCTAGATGTGCTCGTATCAATCTGAATCACACAGCTGCAGACCAATCGTGTCGAATGCCACGGTCACTTACGTGGAAGTTAAGGAAGAATATGCCCTCCCATCTCCTTGTTGATTAAAAAGGATTAATTCATATAAAATAAATGTCAATGAATGAATAAATAATTAAATGAATCTGATTAAATACACGGTAGCATGAAAAAATAAAGTTACTGTGAATTTCTGCGGGATTAAGAAAATAAGTAATTGTTAATTCAACGGAAGAAAATACAGAAGTAAGAAGTATTTTTGTAGTAGTTATTCTAATGGCTACTTGGTTCGGTCTTTTTACACATCGTGTTCTGAGTTTGAAATGGAAGATTACTTGGCTATTTCAAGTGGTCATCTTACCCGGTTCATATATTTTTGTCTAATTTTCAGAGTTACGGCTATGGAATCACTCATGTATTTATGCTAGGAGCAACATCCCTTGTCGTTTACGTATTAGATGTATAGTACATCTTGTATCAATTCACAAGAAGAAGCTTCCGGAAATCCTTGGAGCACCTCGATTATTATTTCAGGAATTAAAATTGTATTGATTAGTTGTCTGTACGCGAATGAATATAAAATAATGTTTTCCTTAGTTCCACGACTCCAACGACTGACTTTTGGAGATATATATGGCGACTCGGTTTGACATTTCGTGACTTCTTTATATTTCAGTTCTTTTAAAGCTGAGGACATTCAGAATTTATGTGGGAATTGAGTCATGAAACACGAGGCTCTCTGTCAATAGTGAAACTTTCAGAACAATTTATCAGGATACCTCATGATATTTTGTTTAGGCCCGCATTCCTCATCAGAAATGTCATGAATCATTCATCAAGCAAACGCTGCCTCGAATGAATTATGTTTACTCTGAGCACACCAGATTCAATACACGACTTCAAATGACTTAGCTGTTGCTATGTCGAGTCGAATTTGTCCTTGAAACGTGGAGTTTGAACAATTTTGTTAACCAATACTTAACTATACTCGGTTCCACCAATCTGTCACACTTCATGTTCAGTTCTTGTAAAACTAAGTTATCTGCGAATTCAAGTCAAAATGAAAACCATTCTTTTTAATTCTCTCCTCATCCTAGTTTTAATTCAGTTTTCATACAGCATCTCCATTTCCAACCAAATTCTCACATTCCTTCGGACTATTCAATCGTGTCATTTAAGATTTGTGGGTGGAAAGGTAGATAAAACGAATTCATACTCTGAAGAGGCAGAAGAGTATCTGAGCATCACACGACAAAGCTTGAGACCTGTTTCATTCTACGGTACAATGGAGCAGGCTGTATCACCCAACCTTCAAAGATGGAGCCTACCTCAACACAGAAATGAACCCATTCCAATTCACACAAACACAAAGTACACTGACTGCCGTGTACTAATTATTTTTGTCCCGAACACGCCAAACATTACGGTGATCAACGGGGTATTTAAGACTGACGAGATGTTCAACAGAATCTACGACCTCACCATTTTGGTTACAAGCGAGAATCTGCAAAAAACTGAGCGGGAATCTGTAGCTCTGACAACACATTATTGGTATAGCTTTCTCGGAACCGTTGTTGAATTACACAATGGAGTTGACATGAATTTGGTTTGTTTCATGTGTGAGGATGGTGCCATGTTGAAGAGGATAGGAGTGGAATCAAAGGTTGTTAGTGTTAACGATATTGAGGGTCTGTGGTATGCTGAACTTAAGGACAGAAGAGGAAAACCGGTTTTCTCAGTTTTGGAGAAATCAGTTGCGAAATTAAGAGTTCAGAAATCATGCAGGCCAAATATCATGTTTAAGCCGACACAAGCAAAGGGCAATAAATTGGAACGATGGTCGAAATTATTATATCAATTGAGCGTGATCGACGAATCTGACTGTGCACGTCTAGAAATAGTAAGAAAATTTAATTTCACATACGTTGGATTTAGTGAAGAATCGTTCCTTTATAAGTACGGAGTTCTTGATGTGGGAAATGTTCTTGAGGAGAGCATAGTTATTGGAACGAAACAAGGCCAAACAAGAACACTTACAGTTCATATATCACCGTACCAATTACTAGTTTTTGTGACTAAGCGTCAGATTTCAGAAAATAATATAAAAGCGTTGTATTATGCAATGGATATAAGAACTTGGCTGCTTACTTTGTTATCTTTGGTGACCGTTAATTTTGCTTTACTATTATATCGGAACAACAAATTCTTGATCGGTGGCCCCGAAACTAGTGTGAGTTTGGTTTGTATGCTGGGGACCTTGCTGTGTCAGGGTATCTCAATACCAAACATGCTCAAATCACAGGGAAAGATTGTGTTTGCTATATGGACTCTAATGGCAATTGTGATTACAAATGGATACGCAGGTGTTCTAACATCCCTTGCAACTAAACCTACATTGCTCTCATACCCTAAGAATCTTCGTGAACTTATAAAAACTGATTTGCAGATTGGAAGTTTTTCCCTTACCACTTACAGAAACGGCAGTGTTCTCCCCGACTCGCCTATCATGTTCAAAAACTCATCATGTTGGCATTGCCAACAAGTGATAGATTCTACCACGTATATAATGCACACCGCGGAAGAGTTTCGAGACGCAATCATAGAGAATCAACCAGTGGCAAGCAGTTTGGGCAACAAAAGCTTCTCGAAGAATTTTGCTCTTATTATTAGCGCATACTGGTATACGACTGAAGAACGTATGATTGTTCAACTCAATAATGTCTCACCATTAGTTCACAGTGGTCTCGTTGAAGAATTTGTTTATTTTGGCCATTTCTCAGTCTCAGCGGGCTATATATACAAACTGGTTAAAACTTCTTTCCGTGCAATAATGGAGTCAGGTTTGTGGGACAAGTGGAAAGAAGTACACCAAATCTCTGGAAGACTACATATAAGATTTCGAGGCAAATCCAGTGAACTTTTACCGCAAAGCGCTCCATTATTGCAGTACCTGTATACCCCATCTGAATTACAACAAGCTAACCCAGAGCCTAAACCTATGAACATAGATTTTCTGAGAATTCCATTCACTGTGTTTGCAGTTTGTCTAGGAGTTTCATCTTTAGTAATTCAATTGGAAATACTGGAAGCTTCAACTGTTATGACTGGGGATTCATTTGTGAGGTTAAAAATGTTGTGTTCCTACATCATCACATTTCTCAAAACGAGCATACCAAAGCAAGTGGTCCCCTGTAATGGACCAATGTTCAGACATGTAGAACGAAATTACTTGCACC
The DNA here is from genome assembly GCA_034700305.1 of Protaphorura armata. Classification (NCBI taxonomy): domain Eukaryota; kingdom Metazoa; phylum Arthropoda; class Collembola; order Poduromorpha; family Onychiuridae; genus Protaphorura; species Protaphorura armata. The sequence goes on from JAQIXO010001027.1 coordinate 11,552, forward strand.
AAGTTCGCAGTGCACCGTTACGAAATAAGCCGGCAACTAAATCCACCCACTCAAATATTCAATGTGCACGTGCAAGTACATCTCACCCAATTAGTGTTACGTCACACATGTAATGCTTGCACTAATAATATTTTTGAAAATTAAAGCAAATAAAAAATATATATAGAATTGGTTCAATTAATACTTGCAACGTTGCAACATGTCATTTCGCATGCTAGAAAATGGGAATTAAAAAAAACTCTACATCCACATCATGTACAGACGTGTTACATAAATTCCTATATAAATTCATCGCTCATTCATAATCTTAGGAATTATGATTGCATTGGTTAGTTGTTTATATGCGTTCATCGCACTAACAGAATTCTTCGACAGGAGTGCAAAATTATTTTCCACAGTTACTAGCAGTACTTCTGCTTTCTGCATGCGTTATATTTTCTAGTGATTATTTTGTGTAGTATACGATCATTCACACACAGTTCTATTGTTTATTCATGAATCTTCGTTCCATAAATTGGATGAATTCCATAGCGAATTGGATTAGAAATACTTTAATTAGTTAAAAACGTTTCGGACGCACATCACCAGATTCCTCAAAACGAGCATACCAAAGCAAGTGATCGTGGGAAATGGCTTTTATTTTGGAATTTAAAATTGAATATTGAAATTGAATTTTTTTATGAAGGTCGAAAATTGAAGCTGAGACACTTCCGTGATGGAAAGGAATTGCCTTGGATTGCTGATGCTAATAATATGTATAATTTCAACTTCCAACAAAATCGCCCTCTACGGGAAGAAATTAAAGTATTGCCTGGTTATCAATTGGCAATGGGTCAGTATTTAATTTCTTACAAATTAATTAAATAAAATTCATTGTGTTATTATTTACACATTTCCACAGAATGTTTGTATGAAACGACCGAGCGGGAAAATGTGACAATCGGTGGGTTTTCTACTGAAGAAGAAATGTGTCAAGCATTTATTATGTACTACCCTAGAATGAGCACTTGGATCTGTGGAAGTCAATATCCATACCTAAACAGTCTTAACGAATTTGAAGTCGAGAAAGTGGAATTGTAAGGATAATAAGCTATCAAATTTTTTGGACCACCCTGTACTGTACTGGACGTATTGGTTTAAAAATTTCGCGCGCGCGGTATTTTCATTTACAGTGTGCCAGGTTCAACGGATTCCCGCGTGACACTCCCTGAGAAACACGCTGGAAAACGGTTCACTGAAGTTCTAAATGAGATTGATTGGACTCCAGAGAGAATTGCAGATTTTCAATACAAATCAAGGTACACCGATCATACACCTAGATGTGCTCAGATCAATCTGAATCAAACAACTGGAAGACCTGTCATATCGAATGCCACGGTAACGTTCACGAAAGTTGAGGAAGAATTTGCCCTCCCGTCGCGTTGTTAAATAAATATGATTAATACATATAGAATAAGAATGAATAATGAAATTAACTTGAAATCATTTTGGAAAAATTAAATACATTTTGATGTGAACCAAACGGAGCTGCATTATTTGTTAGAGTAATGTGTTCTCATAATTCTTTTAAGAAGAAAATTTGTATTATCCATTACTTTTTGACATACTATTTGCTTTTCTCAACTACCAGTTCAATTCAGGTAAGTTGGTGTGGATCGTAGGAACCACAGCCGTTGTCCATGAATAGATACACGAGATACATAGATACATGAATAGATCCTGATTTTAATATTAATTAGTATTAATTCATGAGGAGGAGCTTCCTATTATCTTTAAAGCTCATCACCTGGTGCACATATACAGACATGTACATGCAGGATATACTAATACCAGATTAATCAATATCACTCATTATTTTGGAAATTAAAATTGCACTGATTAGTTGTTTGTACGCGAATGAATACAAAGTATGGTTTTTTGGAAGTCCGAATTCTCCCTTGACTCTTGGAGTTAAACGATGAGTCAGTACAACTCTGTTTGACATTTCGTGACGATTACTACTAGTTCAGTTCATGTAAAGCTAAGGAGACTCGGATTTCACTCGACTCGACAATTGAGTCATGAATATCGAATCTTACAGAATAATCCCTAAGGATATTTCCGGTTTCTGTCATATGGTTAAGCACACGGTCATCATCAGAAATATCATAACTCATTCACGAAGCAAACACTGCCACAAATAAATTATGTTTACTCTCCGTACTCTAGATCCAATACACGATGTACTTCAAATGTCTTGAAACTGTTGCTATGTCAAGTCGAATTTGTCCTTGACACGTGTAGTTTTGAGCATGAGTTGCTAGCCAATACTAAAAATGACTCAGTTTGGCCAATCCGTCACACTTCTTGACCAGTCCTTGTAAAAACAAGTTACGAGTTCCAATTTACAGGCAAGATGAAGTCCAGTTAGTTTCCAATCCGACGGACTTCTTGTTCAGTTCTTCTAAAATCAAATTCTAACATTCTTTCGGACCATTGAATCATGTCATTTAAAAGTTGTGGGTGGAAAGGATGAAAAAACAAATTTATACAGCGAAGAGACAGAGGAATATCTGAACATCACACGACAAAGCTTGAGACCTGTTGTATTCTACGATACATTGGAGAACGCTATATCATCCAATATTGTGTTGTGGCTAACGCTATGGGGGGAGAACACTGCAAATATTAATTTTTAGATGTTTGAAAATATTTTATACTTTTGAACTTTTTTAATTTTT
>JAQIXO010001028.1:0-14260 GCA_034700305.1 Protaphorura armata
AGCTTGTAAGTGTGTTGTGTTGTTGTGTTGTTGCGTGCACATAACGTTTTGGGTTTTTTTGGGGGGTTTTTCTTGGGCTTTCCTTTTTATTTATTTTTCTTTCGCACGGGTGGCTTGGTGGGTCAACAACACAACACAGCACTTTTAAAAAAAAATAAAAAAAAAACATTAATTATGCATGAATTTAAGCAAATACAAGTACTAACTTACAAAATTAAAATCTGTCAAAAATGAGTCCAGAAGTTTAATCTTGTTCAATTACTCGCGGACACAGGGCTATAAGTGTAATGTTCCTAAATTTCTAATATTTTTCATTATGATTCCGATCTTGTCTTTGCGTTTGCGATTTTGGATTACGATCCATACAAATTCTGATCGTACGAACGAATTAAAATTACAATTATCTTAAATTCTAATTCTGATCATCATAAATGTTTGGATCCGATTTTGATTCGGGCACATATTAAAAAGCTTATAAAAGAATTTCTGTCGAGGATGTCTTTAGTAAAGATGCCGCCTTTTATGCATATGTTAATTCTAATAACATGCAATTTTTGCATTATCAAGTCAAAATCGCAATTAAAATTGTGATTAGCACGAAAGAAATTAACGTACATTTCTCCAGCGGACGTACGCATGCTCAAGTCTTTTAAAATTTTATGAAGGCCACAAGAAAGTAGTCTAACCCGTTAAGTGGCAAGTTCTGCCGTCCTTCAATTTTGTTTATTTAAAGGTTTAATTTGACCTTCCAGCAATAACACGACGATATAGTGAAATGTATCCCAAATGATGTCGTACGCAAAACGATTACTAACTCTCCAGTTTTAAGACACAAGTCAATGGAATCATCCTTGTAGGCCGCATAAATAAGAAAAGAAAGTATCGCGTGTATGATTCGTAAAAATATCAATCATCCGAGCATGACTGCAATCGTCAAAATACCGATCCTCTTAATCCGATCATGATTCCGGTCATCCAAAAATACGGATGTTGTTATGCGTTCGAAATGATTTCCGATTTCGTTAAATATTCTGATCATTTTCAAATTCCGATTAAAATCCGACTCTCGGATTATCAACTCTGCTCATTTGCAGCATTTTCACAATATTGAGCCACTTGTCACATAGGATTTGTCAAGTAACTAGTCTTCAAGTATTCCCATTAGAAATTCAAAGTCTAATCCACAAATCAAAATTTTTCAATAGAATACATTTGTAAATGCAATGATAAGAGAGCATATTTTGGTATTAGTACGCGTGGCAGTGAGCCAGGCTCACCGTAAGTAGGGATCGGTGGTAAAAATGTGTATGCATCATAGTTAATTGATTTTCATATACTTTTTTTTTAGTTTCAACTCAACTAATAATTATACTAATAATTTTGTACTGTTTCTCACTCTATATTACTTAATTCCAATGACACAATAAATAATTTTTATATTTATACAATTCATATTAATTTCACTCAACTGTTCAATACACACATGGACTACAATCATCCGACCTTCAATTCGACAGGTTTACAAGATCCCAGATTTTAGCCGACGGACGACTCTATCCGATATTCCTATCCCATCGGATTTTTTCCAACCTCTAGTCAGAATTAATTTCTTAGTTTATAGCACTCCAGTCTCTTGGAACATGGCTCAAGTGGTAGTATTGAACGGATAGTAATCTAATCTGGCCGGATCTATTGTGACAATGATCTTTGACAAAACTCAGACTTTTAAAAACGATCCTCCAATTATAACTGTTGTACCACGTACACATTGCGCACTTATTACATGCTTTCGTTTAGAGTCCGCCAACCAGTACTCTAGTAATGGTGCGTATTACTACATGTCTATAGTAATTGTTGTCACCGAATTTTTAAAATAACTCAAAAAGGACTAATCACAGGGTCACCAAAATTTTTACACTTTTAGCCTAACGTACAAAGAGCCAATTTTAAGTCATTGAATGAAAATCGCGTGGTCGGGTTCGATCTCTTCAAGTAGGAAATGTATTGTAGGAACTGAGAGACTAACTCATGATATGTTGACGGTACGACTTGTCTGACTGGCTACACAGCGTCAAAAAGTCGTTCAGACCATTGTTTCGTGTAGAATGAAATGTATACGTCTATCGAGGGGTTAATTGAGTGGCCGGGCATAGAAGAATGGTGGCTTTAGAGTTGTGCGGTTGTGGTTTTTGACGTGACACTGTGCAGTTGTGGTTTTTGACGTGACACTGTGCAGTTGTGGTTTTTGACGTGACACTGTGCTGTCTCATTTTTCTTTTCTAATGGGCTTAGGTCCACACTTTAAGCTCTTTGGCACGTGGGGTCAAAAACTACTGTTGATTTGGTACAAGCTTTAAATTTTAACCACGTTCGGCGTGTCGAAAATGAAATGCATGTGCTCGTTCACTCTAAGCGGGGTTGGAGAGGAGTCTAACAATGGAGAGTCATGGCTTGTGATGATGTATGGTGAAAATCATGAAGACAGCCCGAAACCCCCATCCACATTTAAGTAAGACAATATTAAATTCAATGGTATGGGGGATAACTTTGCGTGACCTGTGGGTGGCACAATTATGATTTGAACATACAAGTTTGACTGGCAGCCAAGGCATACCCGTACCTACCTAAATGTGCGTACTAGATAAAATATAAACTTCATATCTGGGTGCTGGTATACTTGCTATGACTCTCTATTGTAGGCTAGACTTGTACTTGCTCGATTTGGATGGGGCGGATCATAATCCGACCCGGCCAGACCGGAAGACAATCCCTTCAATACATTTTAGCTACAATCGGAGAAGCCCGTGGGGTTGTGATTACTATGAGGAGAATGTTATGGCATTCTATGCCAAGATTTGTGGTAGAATGTGGATTTAATGCAATTGTATCTGTATCAGGCTCAACACTTCTACAGTCTACATAGTTCAATACGATCCGATCCGCTTTGAACTCCAACGGCTCGGTGATCTCACCGCCAGCCCCATGTATACTGTATTGTTCGATGGAATTGAAAAACTTGTGTAACAGACCGCTAGCTTGGATTAGATCGGACGAGATGGTAAATGCGATTCGGAAAAATATTTTGGATTCAGATCGGATTAAAATCGAAAGAAAAGCATTAGAACCCAATGCTGATTGTCGTCGAGCGACAGTCGGAATAGACTTCCTTATAATGTTACAAATAAATTAGCAAAACTGATTTTCAGGTTATCATTTCAATTAGTTCCACTATTAATTTTCTACCGAAAGTATGTAAGAAACCCGTTTCAAGTTTGGAGAAACACTTTTCAGAGTTTCAGAAACACGTTTTATAGTTTCAAAAACACGTTTCAGAATTTCAGAAACACGTTTCATAGTTTCAAAAACACGTTTCAGAATTTCAGAAACGCGTTTCACGTTTCGGAATCACGTTTAAGAATCACATTCGTATCAGCTCTTCATCATCATCAAATTTTGGAAATGACAACTCAAAAAATGAATGATCCGCACGTGGTTTGGACTAGAGAAATTTAAAAAGCAATCAACTATCTCTCAGGGCACCTAGTCTCTAAAAGGACGAAAGGTCTCGCGGTCATGGTCTGCCCATATACACATGTACATTTTGTTCTGCGGAGTTTGATCAAACAGTGCGTTCTATAACACCAGTTCCAGACTCGTCCATTCTGTCCCAATTTTGCTGTAAAATTCTCACACCTCAAGATTGAAGTTGTTGGATCCAATCCAATGGAAACTGCTGTTATGAATGCTCTGACGATGAGTGCAAGAGACCATTTCAACGGAAAGCAAACTTGATCAAACACGTCAAATCCATTCCCTTTAATGAGTCCCGCCACGATAACACTCTTCAACATTACCAGGCTTAAATTGGAATAATTTTATTGCCCTTAACAGAGCCAAGTAGGTATAACTGGTCAGAGGGGTTTAACTTCGGATTCCTGAACATCATCTGGCTTTTTATACTCCAGTTTGCGCAACATTAATTGAACTGATAATAATACGTATGGCGTCTTCGGAGTCTCTATTAGATTACAATTATTCTTACTTGTTTACCTTTCACCCCTCCTTCCTCACTTAATTTTGTGGTGAGGATTTATTTGACAAGACGTCCTTGTTGTACACTCTGACTGTAAAATATGATTTACTGTTATTTGCCATCGCCGTACTTAACACTACATCTTTGCAGTGTATCCTTACTTTTCTAAATAAACCACTTAAGTAGGAAGACACCTACCTACATAAGTTTCTGCCTTTGGGGGGCTGTTTTTTGGGGTTTGCGTCGTGTATCAGATGTCGGTAAACAATGAGGACAAGCCTCAATGAGGGGGGTTAAGGGTTGAGCATTTTATTCGATCTGATTACTAGAATCCGACATAACACCCTCGCCGGTGAATGCGGTTCTGACGGCTTATAATCCGATATCCTACCCGCTCGGATCTGATCAAAATAAAAAATGGATTGATCCGTCAACTGGAAACAACATATGTCAATCAATCAATTCAAATTTATTTGGCTACGAGGCACAATCAATTTAGTAATACATACAAGTAAATCGTTAAAGAATTAAAGGAAACAACATATGTATATTATATGCTATGATTCATCCGAGTCTACCAAATCCGAACCAATTCGGCGGATTTGTCAGTCCTAGTGTAGTAAATCCTATTTGTTAGTCCCAGTAGCTGTTGCCTCATTACATCAATTTGCAAAACAAACGGTTGAGATGATGTACGTTCGACAACAACACGCAATGTCTTTGCACAAAATGTTTTACATTTTCCTACAGCTCTGTACAATCCGTACAATTGTACAACTCTCACCTTTCCGGCCTACTGTTGAATGTTCTTGAATGTTACGAGTCAAATCTTGGTCGAACGTCGTAACAGAAACTAAACACAAAAAACAATTATACAACTTAATTAAATCTTCATGTTCCCAGAAATTAAAATGACATTCACTCATTAGAATATAATCCAATCCGAATCCGACGAATCGGGTTATAATCCTACAATAGCACTCAAGCTATGATAGAACAAACTTCAGTGCTAATTTTTGCGGCATGAGTATAATTTAATTCCATGATTTATTTTGAAAGATGCAGATTTCGTACGACTAAAACTAAACTTGCTAACCTCCACAAAGGTTAAAAAAATCATTTACAAAATCCGTGGAATTATTCAAATTACAGTCCAGTATACTGAGCCGATCCGTACAAATCGCATCGGATCTGATCAGAGATATTCTACGGATCACGTATTTGTATCTGATTTTCTTGGATCGAATTTCCATCCCCAACTTCAATCTCCTCAAAACCATCAATTACCGGGGCTACAGACAAAGCTACTGGTATCCAATCCTGTATACAAAGATTACACAGTAAATTAAAGATAACGTTTTCCCTTCAGACTTTAAAGAGAAAGTCTCTAAATCCAAATGGAAATTCAATGACAATGACAAGCACAGTGTGTGAGTGAGTATTTTTTTTAAGTAGAAGATTTAACTTTATTTATTTATTTTTGTACCCGAAGAGATTCAAACAATTGAACTGTTTCAAAATCATACGTGCCCAATAAACGAAGAGAGATGGACAGTATTTTAATTTTCCATTTCAGTCAGCGTTTTTATGACACTAGTGACTTTCTCTGCACAAACCGTACAATGTTTTGCTACTTCATATACTCGGTTAAAAATCTATCCAGTCTATCCACAGGTTCTTGCTACATGTTTTCGACTGGATTCCGACTGTTAAGAAGATAAGCAAACTTTAGGACCCACCGTTCAACTCTGCCAAGGTCAGACTGTCGAATAATACATCAAATGAACACAACACACACCGCATGACTTACTCTTGGGCAAGTCTATATTTCCTACTTTACAAATCCAGTCTACTTTTAAAATATTAGTCCTCCGACTCTGGCAATTTGGAACAAATGACGACAGAGTAGAATTAAGATTTTGTTACGTTAATCGGTGCATGCTTCTCAACACGACTGCTTGACTTGACTCATACGTACATGGGTTGACTCATAAACTCATAATTATAAACATTTATAGAGTTTTTCTGCGGTGGGACGGCATGGGGCATTCAGGCATATGAGTCATGGAGCAGCACGTGTTGGGGTGTGCATTGAATTTTTGTCTCATGTGGATTGTGCCCACAAACTTTCAAATTCTTAAGATCAACTGAGTCACGGAATTTTAATCTAATTATTTATCCAAGCAATTATTTTTGTGTCTTGAGTTTTTTCCCTTGAGTTTGACTTTCAAAAATCCGACTTAAACATGCCTGTGGATTACGATCTTGACCCATTCGTGTTCAATTTAGTTGGTAGGATACCAAAAAATGAAGAAACAGGGGCGGACAGGTGGAAAAACCCGAGAATTCAGACGTACACTTCTCAAGAGGCTTCGGAAATAAAAGACAGAATTATGAGGGATTTGAACAAAACTCCAGCAGAAGCTCGGGACAAGGAATGGCAGGTAGGATGTCATTATTTGATCAGTTCAACTACAATTTATTTTGTCGTGTAGTCTCATGTTTATATATTAATACTTTCTACAGGACAAATTTGACTTTATCAAAGCATCAATCCAGATCTTTGAGCGTCCAGAACTACAAATTGCTTATATTAAAGGAAAAGATGTTGGCCGTACTACCAGGAAAGGGTGGGATGCAGTCTTGAATATAACTCAAGGTAAATACTCATTTATTCTCTCATACTTATGTCCCACGCACTGTAAAAACTAAACACAGACATTTCATTTGGTTCAATTGACTATACAGACGAGTCGGATCACCCACTTTCCCTCTGTACATTGTCTCCGACTAATAACTTGACGGGTGGTGATGCAAATAATGAGGTGGAGCCGTCATATACACCACGAGATCCAGACCCACACGAGAGTACTTCTATAGAGAACGACTCGGAAATTGCACGGCTGTCCGAGAGGGTGTCAATTCTACAGCAGTTTGTGATTACACTGAATGGGTCGTACGAAAACGACGTATTGAAAATGTCTCTTGATGTACTCAAAAGAATCCTATCAACAGAAACCGCAAATAGTACTAGTTACAAGACCGAGGCGGAGATGACTGCAAAGAAATTGCAGAGCCTCCAATCAGAGATGGAACAATTAAAATCACAATTATCCGATCAAGAAATTAAGAATAGTTCACTCACAAAAGAAATGGAAACAATGACTATAGCTTTGCAACATGAAAAAGATATGCTTGCATCCCTGACCATCTTATGCATCAAGTTTGAAAAGGCGCGTGACGATACTGATCGTCGTTACGCGGAATCTTTGCATGCAATGGTTCATTCGGAGGCCAATGAAATAAGAGTGGGTCTGTTGGAAAAACAAGTTGAAGCTTTGGAATTACAAGTACGTGATCTCAAGTCGACAGTGCAGACACAAAAGAATGACATTGTCCAAAAGGACCGGTTGATTGCCAGTTTGTTGAAAAAGAAAACTATAAATGAAGGCAATGACAACGACAGTGTCACCGACAGAGGTCAACCTACTCAAGTTGAAACGAGTGGTGTCCGCGTGTAAGTGAACAAGATAAACTTTCTGGGTTAATTTATGACAGTTTGAATTTTTTTATTTGCTTAAATTGATACAAAACGTTTAGTTTGCTGTGGGATTAACCTTTATGTTATTGTCGGATTTAGATTGTAATATAAGCTTGTCGTCTAGCGACATTCGGAATAGATTTCCTGATAAAGTTACATAGTGTTGAGCACGGATTTTCATGTTCTTGTTTCATTAAGTTATTCAATTTCTATCTAAACTATGTATAATATAATCCCGTTCCAAATCCGGCTTCAGATGCCATTTCTGTTATTGCCGTTTCGTACTCCGTCCAGTACGTCTGTCAATGACGACTGAAAATTCGGGTGGATCGTACAGTGTAACATATACTGAATAATACGTAGACATCAAAATTTTATTGTTTCTTCCACCCAGTTTTTAAGGTTAAAATGAATGGCCCAAATATTTAGCCGTTTCATGGACAAAGCCGTTTCAAAGCCGTTTCGATGCCGTTTCAGAGAATAAATTGTCCGTCGGATAAAATTCATATTTTTATATTTAAGAATCCGACCGAATTATATGTTTAGCATCCCACGGATCAATTATATGTATTATGTTTAGAATCCGATCGGGTTACTAGGTTTAGGTTTTGTCGGATCATTATGTGTATTACGTATATGTGAACGTCGGATGCTTATGTGGACGTTGGATGTTTATGTAGACGTCGGATCATCCATGTTTCCTTATGTATATGTAAAATAGTAAAGTATGACTAGTAAGTGAGTTGAGCAGTGCAGCGGTCCCTGAGTTGGGGGAAAAGAAGGAGGGTGGCTTGCCGACGTTTGCTATGTACAATAGGCAAGTTTACAAGTTAAGTAGAGTAAGGTGGAAACAGTTTCATATGCTCTATGTATTGTAAAGACAGAGAATCGGCTTGGAAATAATTAGCGTTCCTATCGTAAAGTGGATAGTTCGAGAAAGCCTATCGGTGGCCTTAGTCAATTGTAGAATTAGGCTGGATCAAAAGGTCAGAATCTTTAAGAAGTGGTAATGAGTTGGGGTTGACAAGGAACTCTTTGAAGCGAACTTCCGCATCCGTCCACGTAGAGAGTAACACGTAGAGAACACGTAGTAACACGTAGAGAGTAAGAAAATAACGTACATTTCTTCAGCGGACGTACGCATGCTCAAGTCTTTTAAAATTTTACGAAGGCGACAAGAAAGTAGTCTAACCCGTTAAGTGGCAAGTTCTGCCGTCTTTCAATACTTCTTTATTTAAAGGTTTAATTTGACCTTCCAGCAATAACACAACGATACGGTAAATTGTATCCCATATGATGCCGTACGCAAAACGATTACTAACTCTCCTGTTTTAAGTCATAAGTCAATGCAATCCTCCTTGTAGGCCGTATAAATAAGAAAAGAAAGAATCGTATGTATAATTCGTAAAAATATCATTCATCCGAGCATGACTCCAATCGTCAAAATACCGATCCTCTTAATCCGATCATGTTTCCGGTCATCCAAAAATAAGGATCTTGTTATACGTTCAAAATTGAATAATCATTGATTTCCGATTCCGATCTCGTTAAAAATTCCGATCATTTTCAAATTCCGATTAAAATCCGACTCTCACATTATCAACTCTGCTCATTTGCAGCATTTTCACAAGATTGAGCCACTACTGTCACATATTGGATTTGTCAAGTAACTAGTCTTCAAGTATTCCCATTACAAATTCAAAGTCTAATCCACACATCAAAATTTTTCAATAAAATACATTTGTAAATACAATGATAAGAGAGCATATTTTGGTATTTAGTCGAAACTGTAATTTTATTAACAATACATATGCATGACTCTCACTGTACAAAATGTAAGATTTTGAATTTGGTCTGGATGGAAATGGACAATCGCAAGGGTGGCTCAAATATTCTTATCCTGCTCCGCAACGACGGTGACCTAGGTGAGCTAGGCTCACCGTAAGTAGAGATCGGTGGTAAAAATGTCCATGCATAATGGTTAATTGATTCTCATATACATGTTAGTTTGTTTCAACTTAACTAATAATTATACTAATCATTTTGTACTGTTTCTCACTCTATATTACTTAATTCCAATGACACAATAAATAAATTTTTATATTTATACAATTCATATTAATTTCACTCAACTGTTCAATACACACATGGACTACAATCATCCGACCTTCAATTCGACGGATTTCCAGGATCCCAGATTTGAGCCGACGAACGACTCTATCCGATATTCCTATCCCATCGGATTTTTTCCAACCTCTAGTGAGAATTAATTTCTTAGTTCATAGCACTGCAGTCTCTTGGAACCTGGCTCAATGGTAGTATTGAAGGGATCATAATCTAATCTGGTCGGATCTAATATGACAATGATCTTTGACAAAACTTACAAAGACTTAAAAACGGTGGGTGCTCTTATAGACTACATTCGAAATCCTCCAATTATAACTGTTATACCACCTACACATTTCATGTGCGCACTTCTTACATGCTTTCGTTTAGAGGCCGCCAACCAGTACTCTAGAGTAATGGTGCATATTACTCTATGTGTATAGTAATTGTTGTCACCGAATTTTTAAAATATCTCAGAAAGGACTAGTCACAGGGTCACCAGAAATTTTACGCTTTTAGCCTATCGTACAAAGAGCCAATTCTAAGTCATGGAATGAAAATCGCGTGGTCGGCTTCGATCTCTCAAGGTAGGTAATGTATTGTGGGAACACAGTGACTCACTCATGATATGTTGACGGTACGACTTGTCTGACTGGCTACACAGCGTCAAAAAGTCGTTCAGACCATTCTTTCGTGTATAATGAAATGTATACGTCTATCGAAGAGTTAATTGTTTCTTCGGGCATAGAAGAATGGTGGTTTTGGAGTTGCGCAGTTGTGGTTTTTGAGTACATTCTCATTTATTTTTCTCATCGGCTTAGGTCCACACTTTATATAAGCTCTTTGGCACGTGGGGTCAAAAAGTACTGTTGATTTGGTACAAGTTTTAAATTTAAATCACGTTTAGCGTGTGATGTATGGTGAAAATCATGGAGACAGCCCGAAACCCCCATCCACATTTAAGTAAGGCAATATTAAATTCAATGGTATGGGGGATAACTTTTCGTGACCTGTGGGTGGCACAATTATGATTTGTACGTACAAGTTTGACTGGTAGCCAAGGCATACCCGTACCTACCAAATGTGCGTACTAGATAAAATATAAACTTCATATCTGGGTGCTGGTATAAATGCTATGACTCTCCATTGTAGGTTAGACTTGTACTTGCTCGATTTGGACGGGGCGGATCATAATCCGACCCGGCCAGATCGGAAGAGAATCCCTTCCATACAATTTAGCTACAATCGGAGAAGCCCGTGGGGTAAAGGTTACTACGAGGAGAATGTTATGGCATTCTATGCCAATATTTGTGGTAGAATGTGGATTTAATGCAATTGTATCTGTATCAGGCTCAACACAACACTGCAGTCTGTATAGTTCAATACGATCCGATCCGCTTTCTTGAGAACTCCAACGGCTGAGTGATCTCACCGCCGGCCCCAATATACTGCACTGTTCGATGGAATTGAAAAACTTGTAAAACAGACAGTTCGGATCGTGGAAGCTTGGATTAGATCGGACGAGATGGCAAATGCGATTCGGAAAAACCTTTTGGATTCAGATCTGATTAAAATAGTAAGAAAGGGATTAGAACCCAATGCTAATTGTCATCGAGCGACAGTCGGGATAGACTCCCTTATAATGTTGCAAAGAAATGAGCAAACCTGATTTTCAGTTTATTATTTCAATAAGTTCCAGTCAGTTTAATTTTCTATCGAAAGTATGTATAATGTCAGAAACACGTTTTAGAGTTTCAGAAATTTTAAAAGCAATCAATTATCTCAAAGGGCACCTATGGTCTAAAAAGACGAAAGGTCTCGAGGTCATGGTCTGCCCATATACACATGTACATTTTGTCCTGCAGAACTTGATCAAACCGTGCGTTATGAAACACAAGTTCCAGACACCTACCATACTCATCCTTTCTGTCCTGATTTTGCAGTAAAATTCTCACACCTCAAAGATAAAGTCGTTGGATCCAATGGAAACTACTATTATGAATGTTCCGAGCGCAAGAGACAATTTTAACTCAAAGTAAACTTGATCAGATCAAACACTTCAAATCCATTTCCTTTAATGAGTCCCGCTAACATAACACTCCTCACCATTACTAGGCTTAAACTTGGAATAATTTTATTGCCCTTAACAGAGTCAAGTAGGTATGACTGGTCAGAGGGGTTTAACTACGGATACTCTAGTTTGCACAATATTAATTGAACTGATAATAATACGTACGGCACTTCGGAATCGCGATTAGATTACAATTATTTTTACTTGTTTACATTTCACCCCTCCTTCCTCACTTAATCCTGTGTTGAGGACTTATTTGTCAAGACGTACTTGTTGTATAATCTGATTGTACTATATAGAGTAACCTTACTTTTTTTAATTAAATCACTTAAGTACGAAGGTGTATTCCTACTTAAGTTTGCAGCCTTTGGGGTGGGAGTTAAGGGTTGAGGATTGAGCATAATATTCGATCTGATTACAAGAATCCGACATATCACCCTCACCTGTGATAGTGGTACTATGATTGATATAATACTATGATTGATCCGAGTGTACCAAAATCCGAACCAATCGGCGGATTTGTCAGTCCTAGTGTAGTAAATCGTATTTGTCAGTCCCAGTAACTGTTGCCTCATTACATTTTGTAAAACAAACGATTGAGATGGTCTTTGAATAGGAAAAACACAAAATGTTGCACATTTTCCTACAGCTATTTACAATCCGTACAACAGAACAACTCTCACCTTTCCGGCCTACTGTTGAATGTTCTTGAATGTTATGAGCCAAATCTTGGTCGAACGTCGTAACAGAAATTAAACACACAAAAAAACAATTATAGAACTCAATCAAATCTTTATCTTCCCAGAAATTAATACGACATTCACTCATTCGAATATAATAAAATCTCAATCCGACGAATCGGGCTATAATCCTACAATACCACTCAAGCTATGATCGAACAAACTTCAATGCTAATTTCGACGGCATGAGTATAATTTAATTCCGTGATTTATTTTGAAAGATGCAGATTTCGTGCGACTAAAACTAAAAATGGCTAAACTCCACAAAGGTAAATAAAATTATTTACAGCATCCGTCGAATTATTCAAATTACAGACCATTATACTGGGCCGATCCTTGCGAATCGCATCCGATCTGATCAGAGATAATTTATGGATCACGTATTCGTATATGATTTTGTTGGATCGAATTTCCATCCCAAACGCCAATCTCCTCAAACCGTAAATTACATGGACTACAGACAAAGCTGCTGATATCCAATCCTGTATATAAAGATTACACAGTAAGTAAAAGATTTAACTTAAACTGTATTTATTTATTTTTGTAGTCTAAGAGATTCAAAAAATTGAACCGTTTCAAAATCATGCGTTGTCAATAAACGAAGAGGGATAGACAGTATTTTAATTTTTCATTTCAGTCAGCGTTGTTATGACACTAGTGACTTTCTCTGCACATCTCACACAATTCTTTGCTACTCTAGTATATACTCACAAGGTTAAACTAATCTATCCGCAGGTTCTGTCACCATGACAAAACCCATGTATTTGTACAGTGCTACATGTATTCGACTGGATTGCGACTGTTAAGAATAGAAGCAACCTTTAGGACCCACTGTTCAGCTCTGCCAAAGTCAGGCAGTTGGATAGTACATAGTGAACAAAACATACACCGCATGACTTTCTCTTGGGCCTGTCTATATTTCCTACTTTACAAATGCAGTCTACTTTTAAAATATTAGTCCTCCGACTCTGGCAATTTGGAAGAAATGACGACAGAGTAGAATTAAAATTTTGTTACGTTAATCGGTGACTGCTTGACTTGACTCGTACGTACAAGGGTTGACTCGTAATTATAAACATTTAAAGAACTTTTCTGCGTTGGGACGGTATGGGGCAATCAGGCATATGAGTCATGGAGCAGCACGTGCTTGGGGTGTGCATTGAATTTTTGTCTCATGTGGATTGTGCCCACAAACTTTCAAATTTGTAAGATCCACGAAATTTTAATCTAAAATCGAAATAATTCTTTTTGTGTCTTGAGTTTTTCCCCTTGAGTTTGACTTTCAAAAATCCGACTTAAACATGCCTGCGGATTACGATCTTGACCCATTCGTGTTCAATTTAGTTGGTAGGATACCAAAAAATGAAGAAACAGGGGCGGACAGGTGGAAAATCCCGAAAATTCAGACGTACACTCCTCAAGAGGCTTCGGAAATAAAAGACAGAATTATGAGGGACTTGAACAAAACTCCAGCAGAAGCTCGGGACAAGGAATGGCAGGTAGGATGTCATTATTTGTTCAGTTCAACTAGGGTAAACTGGGCTAATTATTCCCACTTTTATTCTAGGGCGATTCTACGCGTCATTATCACATACTATATGAAAACCTCGATATGAACTCATAAAGTATGCGTTTTTCTCCAAAAAAAAATTTCATGAAATTTTCTATTTCGCGTAATTTTGAAATAACAATTTTTTTATGTAACCATGGCAACAAAGTCAAAGAAATGGACTTCTGGGCTAATTATTCCCAACCCTTGGGCTAATTTT